>APFE030493937.1:0-16919 GCA_000404065.3 Pinus taeda | reverse complement strand
GAGCTTTTACTTGCAAAATGAAGACCTTTAAAAACACAATTATGATCTTGTTGAACTGTAGCAAGCAATAATTTTTTCATGCTTTGAGGGCCTACCTTACAAAATCTGGCAAATCATGGTTCCTTTGCGGGCTGCTGGCGATTTTGTGTAAATAATGCGTTGATGGGTCGCATTCACCGCCCAACAGGTCTCACTATCCTGACGGGTCTCACCCATACAAATTTTGTACTGGCAGAGGTAGCCTGACGGGTCTCACCTGCTTGACAGGTCTCACCTCTGTTTTAACGGGTCTCACCTCTCCCAAATGCTTTTACAATTCACTCCAACGCTCAAACGCTCTTGCCAATTGACTTCTCTATCACTTGAATGCACAATGAGGCTTAATGGAGGAAAATAGAACCTTTATAGCCTTGCTTTGAATAAATTTCATATCACAACCCACTTTCTAATGTTTTTCCTTTGACACTTTAAAAAACTTGACTTTTTGGTTTCCTTTGTCCTGAAATTGACTGATTTAATGCTTTTGCTCGATTCTTTTTGCAGGGATATGATCTGAGGGATCTTGGCTAGGGAGCGAGGGTTATATGTTGTCCTTGAGATTTTTTTAAAATTTCATCATTTTTTTTACAAAAATTTGAAAAATGATCTTGGCTTTAAAAACAGAGTTTTTAAATCCAAGATGAAAATTAATTGTACAAGATAGGAATTTGCGAAGAAACATCGTTAAAATCATCCCTCTGGCTTGCTGAACATTTATTGACCTTCAGAGACATGACCTTGAAGAAAATCTTGACCAAAACCCTAAACCTAGGAATTTGACCTCAAGACAAGACAAGACAATCTTGAAAAATTTAATGACCGAAATAAATTTGGTCCAGCAATGCCAAGAGGGGGAAAAATATACCAGCTCCTCCATCAGGGTTATGGCATGCCTAATGGGATGCAAAGATGACACTGATGAGACACCTACCTATGCAAATGCAAAGAGCTTTGATCGCTGATGGAGGGCTACTAGACCGACTCTAACAGACCACAGAGAGAATATTGAGCACCCTCATACAATGACCTAGTTAGAGATGCTTCCAAAAAAAATTATAAATTATAAATCAGTTAAGTTAAATTGAAAAAAATATATTAAATATATGTATGTATATATGATTCTACATATTTATCATTTAAGTAAATGCACATAAACATATATTTACCATAAAACAATGATGTAAACAATGGCTTTACATTGATTGATGTGATACTCTCCTCGCCCTAGTGAGAGATGCTCCTAACAAAGATGGAATTGATTATAAATTAATAAAGCTAAATTGAAAAAATCAATTCAATATGTATGTACATATGGTTATACGAATATCATTTAATAACTTTCACATAAACATATATATACCACGATGATGATGTAACGAACGATGGCTCACCCGTGATTCATCTGATACTCTACTTGATCCATGACCAATCTCGTCAACATGCATAAAAAGTCACCCTCTAGTCAGTGCATGAGACTCAATTGATGCAGTATCACATTTACGCCTCTAAGAATCAGCTGGTGACTACTCATGTAATGTTCTGGGCCCTCGATATATGTGTGTGTGTGTGTGTGTGTGTGTGTGTGTGTACGTATATATATATATATTATATATATATATATATATTATTATTAATATATATTATATATATATATATATATATAGATATGTATGTATATATATATATATGTATTATATATATATATGTATATATATATATATGTTATATATATTATGTATATATATATATTATGTATATATATATTATATGTATATATATATATATATATGTATATATATATATGTATATATATATATATATCTATAATATTGTATATGTATATTGTATATATGTATATGTGTATATGTGTATGTATATAATAGATATATATTATAATCTTCAAAAAAACCCAATTTACCTCATGCATTTAAAAATATTTAAAATTACTATTTAAAAAGATCAAGAATTAAGAAAATTAATAAGACAAATAAATGTAACTATCGAAGGGTTTCTTCAAAATTATTTGGTGTAAAATTATTCATTTCAAATATACTCAAGACTAAAAACACAAATGTTGAAGTACACATTTTGAGAATTAAATACATTTTTTCTAAAACATGTTAGGTTCACCAAGTTGTTCTTACACAATGGGAGAACACTTAGTAAGGTATTGAAAGAAGCACATGGTCATTCAAAACACCACATTTATAAATAAAAAACACACAAACATACCAGAGATATCTTATAATGTCCATCAATAAGTTTTTATGGAGAGCTTCTTGACACCAATTCATCTTTCACACACAAATATTGAATTGGCATTGCCTCATACAATAGATTACTAGACATTCTATTAACATTTACACAATGACTTATGATAAATTATTGATATTAACTAGCAATAGTTTTTTCTTCTCCATGCAGTTCTTTTAAATTTATCCTTTTTGACTTGGTACATGCCTTTCATCAATTTGCACACAAGTTCTGTTGACACCTAATCCTCAAGATTTGGTGAATTTATGTAAATAATTAAATTAGAAATGTGAACAGTCATCGGAAGATGAACTGAACAGTCTATCCCTGTTGTATATAACAAAGACCTACCTAATGGAATAATATACAAATCAGTTTTTTGCTCAATGGAGTTACTGCTTGGCCTGACATGGTATTAGAGCCAGCTTCCTTTTTTAGCATTCCTGCCCTTTGTAACTCCCTATTCTGCTCCTCTGCTCCTCTGTTTTCCATTCAAAAATGTTGCATGTTCATAAATATTGGTAGCCTACTCCACGCTATTACCTGAACGTTGCTACCAGACTCTGCTTGCACCCTCTGTCTGCCATATTCCATATATGCAATCCTGAATTACCTGCATTACCTACGCTCTCTGGACAGTCAACATAACATTTTCTGCTTCTACCATAACGTGGGACTTCTATTCCAATACCCTTCAGATCGAATTTCATGGCGTTTATTGAAATATAGGCGGTGATGGGACAGTAATTCACATATCTTACACACTATTTCTCCATCTTCTTCTTTGGCTTTCCTATCTGTGAATGTCAGGACTGAAGAGTCATGGAATTGGTTTTTGTGTTGTTTTCTCCTGTTATTACGATCCTGCGCCTGCTGATGTTGTCCTGTATTGAATAGTTGTATACGGGCTTCAATCTAGCCGCCATTGCTAGGGTTTTGAAGGCCTGACATGAGTTATGTTGGGCGTTGTAGTTCACAGTGACCACCACCACTTCTTGGTTTGTGAACCAGAGACCATCAACATTGCAAAACCTCAAGCTCACTTTCTTCTGTTACGCTACAAAGTGAGCTGAACACCAAATATTTGATTAGTTTATTGCCATTTCAGCCCCTCACCTCTCTAGACGGGCATCCTTTAGCTTCGGTGGCCTGGCGCACCCCAGCATTGTTTGTTTGTTTAATCTGTTAAATAGAAGTTATGGTGGTGCTCTGAGCGTTTGGTTTTTGGGACAGTTTGTCAATTACTCCCCCATTTAAATCATTGCTTGTTGTCTTCAAAGTGCCATCGCCTACCCTCTTCACATATCTGCGAGTGGTAACAGTTCACCCTTCTTAAAGGTAATGTGTGTTGGTGTGTTGAGAAGGTCTGGCTCCCGCAAGATCAGATTTTACTTATTTGCAATGAGCCTATTCCTAGATCTGCAGGAACCATTGGTATCCAATATGC
This sequence comes from Pinus taeda, assembly GCA_000404065.3. NCBI lineage: Eukaryota > Viridiplantae > Streptophyta > Pinopsida > Pinales > Pinaceae > Pinus > Pinus taeda. Next base: position 13,180 of record APFE030493937.1, on the reverse strand, counting down.
CCAAATCTGCATAAATTTCAATGCAATTGGGTTGTTCCAGTTCCATAATTTTTATTCCATGCTCAGATGCGTTGAGCTGTTGGGTTGTTTGAATTCCACTTAACCTACTTTCTGTCTATTTCTGATAGCAAGAATAGAAGCATCTACGTTGAAGCGCGCAGAAGTGGAGAGAGCGCACGACAAACACAATGTTATATGCGGTGAAGTTTTTATGACAGTGGTAGCATTCCTTTCAATGGTAGATGGTATATGAATGGCATAGCTGAATTCTATTCCTGTTTCGGTTTTGGATGGTTTTAGTACACTGTTGTTATCATACATACGCTGGTATATAATGTTTGATGTGGCTACTATTTTCATATAGACTATATCCCATATATACCACGTTGTTGGGCTACCATGATGTTGTTTTCATAAAGCCGTTTTCAAAGTGACTAACATAGTTAACGCCCCTACGTTTGAATGTGTTTAATATATTGTTTGGGTCCATAATACATTTTGATATCATAATCATTCTTTTTTAGCAGCAGAAGTTTTTTTTCTCCACAAAAGCACATTTTTTGCCAGCAGAAGTATTTTTATAGCTCTCGGATTTTACAATGCATTCTATCATATCTATGGTGGGAATAGTTCTCACTGTCAAGGAGAACTATCCTGAATGGTCTCGGATGATAAAACAGACCCTCATTTTCAATGAGTTGTGGAAAGGAGTGTGTGTCAGAGAAGGATACAACGACCCAGTACAGCCTACCTCAGACAAAGAGCTCGTCATTTGGGAAAAAAAGAACAGTAAATCTTATGCATTAATCGCAACATCTGTAAATGAAGAGGTGAATCACTATATTTCATCATATTCAGCTACCTTTGAAGCCTTAAAAAAACTGAAAGAACTCTATGACTCACATTCTGCACTTGAAGCTGTCCAACTCATGATTAAACTCTTCACTCTTGAACTGCAAAATAATGATCCTCTTGCTCTTGCATCTGAAGTAAAGTCTATAATGCATGATATCAAATCCACTAAGGTTGAATTGGATATTCCTCTTATTGCTTTTCTCAATGCACTTTACCCTACTTACTCAAATTACCTTGAGTCATTGCAAGCAAATGGAAATCTCATAGATATAACCTTTGACTCTCTTGTGAAAAAGTTTGTTGAAAGAGAGAAAGCTTTTGGGAAGAAGATGGCCCCTAAATCTTCTGAAGAGGCTGTGTGCCTTGCTCATAAAGAAAAGCATCCTACTCAAGACTCTACAAGAGGAAGAGGTGGACGAAGAGGAAGATGAAGATATTTCAAAGGTAGGGGGGTAGACATTCTCAAGCAGAAAGGGCAAATTTGCACTGCATACACTGCAAAAGAAATGGATCACATGATGCCTCTACATGCAAGCTACCATGGGACAAATTTGAGCAGAAAAGAAACCAACAGAAAGGTAAAACTGATGATACAGACAAAGGTAAAGCACCTGAATCCACTCACTATGTTGTGGCACAATGTAACATTGGAGTAAATGAAGATTTATTAATGCTTCACTTGCTTCTTGGAAAAATGATTGGTTGCTTGATTCAGGAGCAACCTGCCACATGACTCATAGAAAATATTTTTTTGAAGATTTCACTGACAATGTTGATGGAGCAGTATACTTTGCAGAACAATCAAAAATCAAGCCATCATGGCTTGGCACAATCAGGCTTAAAAAATTGTCTGATCTTCCAGACTTTCTTCTGCACCATGTTCTATATCTCCCACAGCTCAAGAGAAACTTGTTGTCTTTGGTCCACATCCGTCAGCAAGGTCACTCCATTCATATGTTTGATGGCAAGCTTGAGGTAAGAAAAGCATCTGAACACTCACTTGTCACGAGGGGAATAGAAGAAGAAAGGCTTTTCAAGCTGCAAGGAACCTCTGCTCGTGCACAACATTTGTCATACAATCTCATCATGAAGAAAGTACACTTCCATCAAGTTTATTATGGCATGCTAGATTTGGACATTTAAACTATGACAGTCTCTGTTTATTGAAGAAAAATGGTGTTGCTGGTTTGCCTACAATTCCTAGAAAACTTAAGCATGTGATGCTTGCATTCTAGGAAAGCATAGCAAACAGTCATTTCATGACTCACATTCAAGAGCACATAGGAAGCTTGAACTTATTCATTCAGATTTATGTGGTCCAATGCCTGTTCCTTCTGCAAATGGAAATAAATATATCATGACATTTATTGATGACTACACCAGAATGTGTTGGGTTTATTTAATGAAGAACAAATCTGATGCTTTCCTAACATTCAAGAATTTTCATAAATGGATTGAAAATGATGCACAATCTCATATTGGGTCTATTCGCACTGATAATGGAAAAGAATATACATCAAATGAATTTAAACAATATCTTCGCCAACATGGGATTAAACATCAAACAACTGTGCCTTATAATCCCCAACAGAATGGTGTAGCTGAAAGAATGAATAGAACAATCTTGAATATGGTACGATCCATGCTTTTTTTTCAAAAATGTAAAGATAATGTTTTGGGCTGATGCTGTTCTATGTGCTGCATATATAAAGAATAGATGTCCATCTAGTGCTATAAGAAACAAGACTCCTTATGAATTGTGGTATGGACATGTTCCTTCGGTCAAACATCTCAGGATTTTTGGTTCCACCTGTTATGCTTTGATACCAAAGGTACATAGAAACAAACTTGGTGCTAGAAGTCGTCAGTGTATTTTCCTGGGGTATTCAAATACCTCCAAAGCATACCGCCTCTATGATGAAGAAAATAAAAAGTTTGTTATATCTAGAGATGTAATTTTTCTTGAATCATCCAAATCTGACAATGTTGTTGAGCGGCAACTTGATCGCTTGGATAGATTCGCAAAAATGAAATCATTTCAAGAATTTGAAAATCAAATTCCACATCCTGAAGGGGGGATTCCTATACTAGATCAACATGTGGAATCGTCTTCTAAAGAAGATTCTCCCCCATCTGAAACTCCAACAACGGATGATGCTTTAAGTGATGTAATTGATAGAATTGGGAGACTCAATCTTGATTCACTCCCAACTCAATCAACAGAGCAGCCTGGACCATCTCAGAAAGGTCCCCCAAAATGGCTGACAAAGACACTTGAAGTGTTCATCCTGATGAAATTGGAAAAACAGGAACCAGAAATTCAAACCGACAAAATGGAGGTGATGTAGATGACTCTAATTCACCTGTTGATATGGATGTTTCTTATGATTGTGAATTGAACTTGTCTATAGATTTTGAACCCACTTCCTTTAAAGAGCTTCTCATGATAAATGGAAAGAAGCAATGCAAAAGGAGTATGATGCCCTCATAAAGAATGGCACTTGGAAGCTGGTTGATCCTCCATTTGGAACCAAACCAATTGGTTGCAAGTGGGTCTACAAGAAAAAGTAAAAAGCTGATGGCTCACTTGACAAGCACAAAGCTAGGCTTGTGGCAAAAGGTTTTGCACAGAAGGAAGGGGTCGATTATGAGGAAAATTCCCCCCCCCACAGCAAAATAAGCCACCATCTGGACACTCTTTGCACTAGCAACTCAGAACGGTTGGAAACTCCATCAAATGGATGTAAAAACTGCGTTCTTGAATGGAGATCTAGAAGAGAATGTTTTTATGTCCCAGCCTGAAGGATTTGCTGTGAAAGGACATAAGCATAAAGTATCCAAACTTGTGAAGTCCTTGTATGGCCTAAAACAAGCACCATGAGCTTGGTATGAAAAACTAACTGAGCATCTTCTGAAACTCAACTTCAATCATTTTGATCTTGATGATGCAACTTTATTTGTTAAGAAAGTTGGCAAAACAGTTGTATATCTTGTGGTATATGTAGATGATCTTTTAATAACAGGGAACAATGATTGCTATATTGCATTCACAAAGAAAGAATTGGGGAAAAGTTTTGAAATGACTGATTTGGGCTATGTTCATTACTATCTTGGCATTGAAGTAACCCAACATCCAAAGTCCATATTTCTTTCTCAAAATAAATACATTGGAGATTTGTTGAATAGGTTTGGCATGACAGAGTGCAATCCTCTTACTACTCCAATGGAACAAAACTTAAAGCTCACATCTACTGAAGGAAAGGAATTTGAGGATGCAACAAAATATAGACAGCTTGTAGGAAGTCTCATCTACCTCACTACTACTAGACTAGACATTTCATTTGTTGTTGGAATCCTCTCCAGGTTTATGCAAAAGCCTTGTGAGGGACATTGGTCTGCTGCAAAAAGAGTTCTAAGGTACTTGAAGGGAACTCAAGACCTTGGAATCAAGTATACACAGGTGGACGACTTCAGCTTGATTGGATACTCTGATTCAGACTTCGATGGAGACAAAGAAACTGGAGTATCTACTTCAGGATATGCTATGAGTCTTGGATCAGGAGCTGTCTCTTGGAGATCACGCAAACAATCAGTTTCAGCAGATTCCACAACAGAAGCAGAATACGTGGCAGCAGCTGAAGCAACGAAAGAAATTGTGTGGCTCAGGAAAATTCTTGAAGATTTGCAGGTAAAACAAGTACAATCAACTCCACTCATGATTGACAACACCTCTGCAATAAAGTTGGCCAAGAACCCAAAGTTCCATGATCGTACAAAGCACATCAATACTAAATATCATTTGATCCGACATCATGTTGAGGCCAAAACAATCCATCTCCGTTATTGTTTCACAAATGAGCAAATTGCAGACATCTTCACCAAAGCGCTTGGAAGAGAAAAGCTTGAAAGATTCAGAACGATGCTTGGACTCACCAACATCCCTTCAGATTAAGGGGGGGAATGTTGACACCTAATCCTCTGCGATTGGGTGAATTTGGAATGTGAACAGTCATCAAGAAGATGAATTGATCAGTCACATTCATGTATATAACAATAGCTACCTAATGAAATAAACGAATCAATTTTTCCTGCCAAGTCTGGAGTTACTCCTGGCCTGACACAAGAGGAGGTCGTATGTAGTAAGTCCATACAAGTAGCAACTTTAAGTGCACATAAATGATAAAATGTATAGTCAACATACAAATAATTAGTCGTACACCTAAAAAATAAAAAAGAGGGGTATCAAGAGCCATTCAACAAAGGCAACATAATAAAAAATAAATAAAAGAAAGACAACCTGACAAGCGAGTCAAATTGAGAAGGGAGACATATATCATAGGTTAGTAGAGGCTCCAGCCATCATAGGTTCACAAAGGTTCTAGTTACTCCAAGAAAAAGAAAGGTTAGTCAACAACCGCCTATCATTTGTTGTGAGTTTCCATAAGTAGAAAATGCGAGTAGACAATCATTGCCAAGTGAGTTGTGCGCAAAAGATTGTTCCATAGATACAACAATCAAGGATGATTGCACACAGGTGTTGGAAGCAACTAGTTTGAGGTTTGAAAACTTTTTGCTAAAAGAGAATGATTGTTGGGAGGTTTTTCACAAGGAGATTCAATCGCCAATGGATCTAACATAGTTGGTAGCCTATGAAAAGAAGGGCATCAAAGCTTAGTGTGTCATCATGGATGTTGTTGTCGCTTTTCTAGCACATGTAACGCAAGTGCTTCAGGAGACATAGAAAGCTTCCTAGAGATAGCCTCTGGGTTTATTTTAGAGCAGTGCCTAGGACATCTTAGATAGACGAGTGCATGGAATATTATCAGTGAAGGGTTTCTGCTACACTCCAATTTTCACGTAATTTGGAAAGATAATAAAGGGGGGCTTGGTTCAATAGTCTTCCATAAAATTGAACTCAAGTAGATACATGGATCCAAATAAAGGGGGTGAATTGGGTTGATCTCAAAGAGGAATGTTTCGTTCTAGTGGCTGACACACAACAATAGGCAGCGTAATATTGGAGTTGTAGTAAAATGAAGAGGAGGAGAGAAAGGAAGAAATCTGATGCATAGGGCTGGGAATAATACAGAATCCTAAGCAACAATATCCTAGCAGAAGTATGTAATACTGAAGAGGTGGAATGGCACAAACAATGGAGCGCTAATTAAGGTCCCAAGATCTATACATCATGAATACATTTGTTACTAATTATCATATGTAAATATGTGCTCATACAGGGAGTGTAGGCTATCGAATAACACAAGTAAATATGTAATTACCACAGGTATTGTTACTGCTTAGCAACAAAATATACAACCATGAATAAGAGTGAAATCAACAGCTTCATTACGTTATTTCAGAGCTAGAAAAACATACATGAAGTGATAAACAAAGGGGAAACATATTGCACATTCCTCTGATTGGAGTCACCAAAGAGTTTCATTCATCCTTCAAAATGAGTCCAATTCACCAGTCCATTTACATTTAGCAATACATAGCTCAAGTCCCTCCTGAATAGGTAGATAAAACCAAAAGTAGAATCACGTAATTTGGACCCCTTGGGTGCAGAATTCTGGAACCACTATTAAGCGTTTCTTCCCTCTATTTATAAGGAGAGGGGGAATGTTGAATTAACAGTTACAAAATATCTCAACTAAGGGCCAACTGTCTGATTGACTAACTGTCTCGACGTGCGATATCCTGCTGCCCATAATGATTACAAAGGATTTGATTCCTCCCTTGAAAATCCACAGAAATTATAGAATAATAGGAAAAAGAAAATTGAATGATGAATGAGGAAAATATCTCCCTTTCGTTCTTGTGATCACCCTTTATCAGGCCACATCTCTGCCATGATGTGCCTCTCCTGCTACTCGGTCGGTTCACCTGTCGATTTCGCCTTAACTGCCTGACTTCCCCACTCTCTAGAGTTGGTAGCGATCAACTATGGTTGCTTGTCACATAGCAGAAGTGGAGATTGACCTCGCACTCTTTAATTGTATGACTGTGAGGAGCTCCATGCTGAGAAATTAAGCCTTCCTCAGTCCCATACGTCCATTTACTCCATGAAGACGTGTGCGCGAAGTAGTCTAATTCATTTATGTTTACCATATAGTCCTTGGTTTCTTGTCCCAGGGTCTTCCACATGGTTAGCCCATCTTTATTTCTAACTACTTCATGCTTTCATTCAATATCGCAGGTGCCAACCCATATGCCTTTAAATCTCTATACTCCCTTATTAAAGCGATTCCATATTGCAGACTTCACAGTGGTGCGGTATTCAAATTTGCCGATTGTCGACCTCCGATATGACAAGCCTCGAGGATTGTGACCTGCTGCTTAGCCTTAAGGCACGAAGGCCTTTTATTCCTATCGGGGGGGATATCATTCCTTTGTAAACTACTTTCTGCCCCTGGTTCTTTAAATTCCTCCTGACTGTGGGCCAACCCTTATATCAGAGCACCCTATTGGCGAATTCCAATTGGCGATTTAACTTTGGCATACAACATTTCACTTCACTGATCGTCGATTGTCAATCACGTTTTTGCTCAACCCTTGGTCCTTTTGCGCTCCTCGTGACTGTAGGCCAGCCCCCATATCGGAGCCCCTTAATTAGAGTTTTTCAATCGGCGATTTCATTTTGATGCACACATGCTGCAAGCTCCAATCGTCGATCTCCGATATGTGACGTCATCACTGCCATGTCACCTTGTGAGTGGTTACATGTGTCACCATTTTTTTGGCCTCATATGACCCCTGAAAATGTCAAATTTTCCTACCATGTGTTTTTTGTAACTCCACATCACGCTACGTCGTGTCCCTTATCCGATCCAACCATATACTGCCAAGTGTCATGTAGTGGAACCAATCATGTGTAGCCACATTTCATTTATCAGGTCCAATGATGCTCAGCCATGTGGCCACCTAAAGGAGAGAGAAAAGACCATCCCTCTTCTGATTTTGTGGCTGATATCTTTTATTAAATGTTTTAAGGCACTCCCGGTGCTTTAACACTAGAGGCTCAAATTATGACAAATTTAATTGCAATCGAAACTTTTGCGATATTGCAACCTTAAAAGGTTGTCACATATTTCATCGACAATTGTGATGCACTGATCTCTTAATGCTTCGATGCCTTGGATCTCCGATATGTGGGATCGTCGATGTGTGGGATCGCTAATCACATATCAGTGAAATGCTTCCATTGTTGTGTTGCACCTTGGGACTTCTGATCGCTGATATGTTGGAACCCCGGATTTTACCCTTAGGCATTTTCTCCTTGTTTTCTGATTTTCATCTCAACAACTTCAATCTGCTCTAACTTTTGATTCTGGAGTCCATTTGAGGAGTTCCATATACCGTTGGAAATATAATTTGGAGCACTATCCAATGGATGGTATATAATTTAGCTTTGATGGATTATGTGGCTTGGAATATGGCTTTAAACGTTTCTGTTCTTTTGTACTTTGGTGAGCTGAAAACAAATTTTGCAATGAGTGACAACAGATGCCATGACAGATCATTTCATCCCTCACTTGGTAGAGAACACAAAAGAACCACACTGGTTGGTTCGAAACGCGTCGACAAATGATTTGTTATGTGATTTTGCCGAAATTATTCTTACAAAGAGAACAAGATAGTCAGGTAGATGTTAAGGCTCTAGTGGACCTATTCCAGAGTGACAACATGAATAGGAAGATGATATTGAGAAATAAGCACAAATCCATCCAAATTTCAAAGTCTAATAATATTATTAGTTACTTCATGAGAATCACCCAAACACATGATCAAATTACAACCATTAGGGAGAAAGTGGAGGGTGTAGATTGAATGTTTTTCCAAAGTCATAGGAACCATTTATTAAGGGAATCTGCACTTGAGAGAAACTTCCCAATTGGGAGAAGCTTTGGGATAGCTGCATCCAAGATGATACTTAGGAGAAGTCTAAATCCAAAAAGTAGGGATATGGAAAGGAGTACCTAGTCCTAGTAAGTATGGCCAAGAAGGTAATAGGGAAGGGTTTCAAGGGGGACAATTAAGGGGAAACCTATTAGCTAGGAAAAGAGGACTTGAGCAAGCTCAAGTGATCCACTTGTCATAAGAATAAGCATCATGCATCACAGTGTCTGAAGAAGCAGAAGATGAAGGGGAAGTCACAACAGATATTAGCATCAACAGAGGTTCAGGTTGATTAATTTGTAGTGAATTTCAAGAAGGACTTCTCATTTATCTCATGTCTATCTACTAACACCATCACCAAGAATACTTGGTACTTAGATAGTGTCGCATCAAACCACATGACAAAGAAACTAGAGTTGTTTAGTAGTCTGATGAAAAGATACTCAAATTTACAGGTGGATCTTGGTAATGATTCCCAGGTATGTCGTGAAGGGTGTCAGAGCCATTAAGTTCCCACTAGAGTCAAGAGGAACATTGGTGTCCAATGACATGCTATTTGTACAAGGGATAAAGAAGAACATGCTTCTAGTATCAGTTGTGGAAGACAAAGTATGTGTATTCATGTTTGGGAATGGGTGGGTATTCATTCATATAAAGGAGTATATCCCAGACACAGTAGTAGCCATCGGGGTTAAAGAGAGCAAATTATATAGGTTGATAGGAAAACCTATTCAGGCACTAGTACATGACAATGAAAACCTATGTGAGTTATGCCATAGGAGGATGGGACACTTGTAGTATGGGGCATTGTCAATCCTAAGGAAGATTGTCGTAGGTCTCCTAGGTTCCAACATTTAACAATAGATCATGTGCAAAGAGTGTGCACTTGACAATAATTCGAACATTTTTTTCTCAAGTAGCAAGAGCAGGTACAATGGTATCTTAGATCCCATTCACTTATATTAATGTGGACCAATGTTAGGGGCATTAGTATCTAGGACAGCTTGGATCTTCTTCATGAAGATAAAGGATGAGGTTTTCAATCGGTTCTTGGATTTCAAGGCCCACGTGAAGAACCAAGTATGCAAGAATATCACAATCTTGAGGCCAGGCAATGGGGGAGAGTACACCTCTAATGACATCAAGTATTTCTACAAGGAGGTAGGGATCAAGAGGGAGACAACAATATTTTACAATCCTTATTAGAATTTGATTACAAAGAGAAATAATGAGTCCATCATCCGTTTTACCAAGGCTATGCTGCATGACTAGGAGTTGCCTATGTTTCTCTAGGAAAAAGCACATAACACTTTAGTATATGTGTAGAATATAAGTCCTCATAGTATATTTGGGGATAGGATTCCAAAGGAGGCATTCATTGAGGTGAAGCCAGAGATAGGGCACTTTCGCATCTTTGGTTGTCTAATACACATCCATGAGTCTTGTGGAGAAAAGGATGAAGTTGGAGCCTTCAGGATAGAAGGGAATATTTTTTGGGTATAGCGAGACCTCATAAGCTTACAGGATCTTCATACTAGTGCAGAGGAAGACAATTGTGAATAGATATGTTAAGTTCAAGGAAAAATTGGCATGTAGGAAATCTCATGAGTTGCCACTAATAGTGACAAAAGATGAGAGTAAGAGGCTCTAAAGGTAGAGAAACATGCAAAGACTTCCATTTCAAGGAGTCAACTTGTAGGTGGGGAATCAGTAAATAATTCTAGTTCTGTTAGTTGACCTGGGTGGTTTAAGAAAACATTGAGGAGTGCTCATGGGCATGTAGAGGATCCTAAGATAAAATTCAAGGATAGTATGCCTTCATAGAAGTTTCTAAGCTACATCGCATTAATGAGTAGCATCATCAAAGTGTTAGTGGACCTAGAGATCTGGAGGAAATCCATTATGAAGGATGATGCATGAAACATTGTGCCACGACCAAAGGAAAAACCAGTTCCAGGTGGACATTGTGGAGTGTTGATGAAAGTAGCTAGAGCAGGTACTTCTTCACAAGCCTAAGCACCTAGGCATGTGGAAGTCTCCTAAATGACCCTAAACCTTAGAAATTACTTTAATTATTAAAGTAATTACTTTTTATAATATATAATGAGTTAATATAAAGAAATGCAAAATTTATTTTCATTAGTGAATTGATTATTCTCAACCATTGATCTCAGGTGATGTTGAGATCTAATCTCAATCATCAATCACTTTGGCGATTAGGGTTTGTTGAAATTTGGTACCAGAGGACAGGTGGTTCCCTTAGGCTTTGATCTTTGGCCTAGGGAAAAGTGTCCAAAAGATTTTAATTTTTCTCCTAAAGTGACTTTATAATTTTTAATAAAGTTAAAATCTAATTTAAAAGTGACTTTAAGTGATAAAGTTACTGAGTCTAATTTTAAAGTGACTTTTATAAAGTCAATGAAAAATTAGAAAGGAAAAGTGACTTTGGAAATAAATGACTAAGTGGGGTGAATTAAAAAATAGAAAGTGAGATTTAAATGTGCATTTAATCTCAGCCATTGATCTAAATCTATTTCAGCCATTGGATTTAGAGATCACCCAAAAGTCACTTGGATCACCCAAAATTCACTTGGAGTTATATTAAGGGAGGAAAAGGAGGAAAATATCACATTCGATTCAATTCTTTCATGAGCAGATTGAGAGAAGGAGAGCAAGAGAGCAAGGGAGATTTCTGGACAAGAAAGAGAAAGAGGCAGCAGTTTGGCACACATACTAGGCAGCTCTTCAGCAAAATCAGAATAGCAGAAAGACAAGCAGAACAGCAGTAAGAACAAGCAAAAAAAGCTGATTTTTTGCTGAAAACTGAGAAGTTTCCAGGTGGTCCGTTGGGCTGAAAACGGATAAGTTTGCTTGCTGAAAAAAAATATTTTGCTGTAATTTTTTTGCTGAAATTTTCTTGCTGTAAAAAGACATTTTTCAGAAATAAAGAAGAGCTCTCAAACTGGTTTTCCCCAAGAGTTGTAGGGGGTTTGGGTCACGTTGACCAAAAATATCAGTGTTTTAATGTGTTTTAATGGCTGTTTATTACTGCTGATTTTTATTTCTGCAATTTCCAGCATTCTGTAAATTTTCCAGAATTTGTGTTTTCAGCAAAATTTATTTTTTCCAGCTTGTTGAATGTATGGTTATGGGGAAGGGCATTTAACTACTACATGGGAGAAATAAGGAGAAACTGAAAACCGGGTGGGAAAACAGAAATTTTAACATGGTATCAGAGCTTGAGTGCTGAAGGGCAGTTTGGGACAGCAAAAGAGAAAAATTACAGCTGCTGATTTTTCACTCAGAAAATTCCAGCAAGCTGATTTTTCATAAACAGCAGGGTTTATCTTTACTACAGCAGTGCTATTTTTCAGTTTTAGGACAGCAGGATGTCATTGGGATTGAGGGTGGAGGATAGGTTGGATGGGCATACAAATTACAACGTTTGGAAGGAGATAATGCAGAGTATCTTAGAGGAGGCAGAAGTCTGGGATATCATGGTGCATACCACACAAACCCCTGTTCTTGTGCCTACTGATGCTACTCAGTTGGCTGCTTATAATAGAAAGAACAACAAGGGTAAGAGGCTGATTCTAGATGGAATCAAAGACCATTGCATTCCTCATGTGAGAGGAAAGAGCAATGCCCATGAGATGTGAACAGCATTGTCCAATCTCTACCAGAGTACCAATGAAAACCGGAAAATGGTTCTGAAGGAGAAACTGAAAAACATTAAGATGGGCAATGATAGTGCAGCTGGATATCTCACTAAGATTACTAATGTGAGAGATGAATTGGCAGCGATTGGAGAGGCCATTCCACCCACTGAGTTGGTGCGGATTGCGGTAAATGGCCTCCCCCGTTCATGGATGAACTTTGCTGATGGGGTTTGTGCACGTGAGACCCTTCCCACATGGGAGAGGTTTTGGGATGATTGCATTCAGACAGAGATCAGGAAAGGTCAGCTTGGGGCAGCCAAGCCAGTTGAGCAGGATGAGGATGTAGCACTGGTGGCAAGGCAAGAAAGGGAAAGGGAAGAAGCAGCTTCCACAAGCAGTGGTGGGGGCAAAGGCAAAGGTAAAGGTAAACAGGTAAACACACAGAAGGACTATTCCAAGGTGAAATGTTGGAATTGTCAAAAGATGGGACACTATGCAGTTATGTGTCCGGAGAAGAAGAAGAAGGGGAAGGACCAGAGTTTGGCAGCTTCACCAGAGATTGAGGATTTTGTAGGTCGTGTTGACCGGGAGTTTGCGTTCACTATGTGTGAATCCTCTAGTGCGGGATCACTTGCCATACACATTCAGAGGGAGCAGGCTTTTCCCTCGATTAGCGGAGCATCTTCAGGTATCTGGTATGTAGACAGTGGGGCTTCACGTCATATGACAGGAGTCCGTGAGTACTTCTCAGAGCTTTCAGAGAGTGA
>APFE030493936.1:31969-112082 GCA_000404065.3 Pinus taeda | reverse complement strand
TGATCTGTCACAATTTCTCTTGGAACACCAAAGCGAGTAAAAATATCCTCATAAAGAAAACTAATAACTGAATGCTCAGTAGCAGAAAATAATGCTTTGGCTTCTACCCATTTAGTGACATAATCAATACATACCAATATATATTTTTTTTGTTTAGATGGTGGGTTAATAGGTCCAATGAAATCTAGAGCCCATTTTTTAAAGGGTTCGATGAGTACCTATGGCTGCAATGGCATTTCATTTGAAAGGGTAGGTTTCCCTACACTTTGGCAGCTATCACACCTTTTGACATATTGTTTTTCATCTTTGAAGAGGGATGGCCAATAATATCCTAAAGAAAGGATTTTATAGGCTGTCCTTTTGTCAGCAAAGTGTCTGCCACATGGTTCATCATGACATGCTTTTAGGATATCAGGCATTTCATCTTCCCTAACACATCTTCTAATCACAAGATTTGGCCCTATTTTAAACAATTCGTTAGAAATCCATGAATATTTTGAACTCTCCTAAATAATCTTTCTTCTTTCACCAGGAAATAAATGTGGAGGTAGTTTCCCTGTAACCAAATAGTTAGTTGTATCTGCATACCAAGGGGTCTTAGTAGTTACTGCAAATAAATATTCATCAAGAAACTTTTCCTCTACAGGAGAATCTTCTTTAGTATTCTGAATCCTAGACAAGAAATCAGCTACTGTATTTTGTTTTCCTAGTCTATCCAACACAGTGATATTGAATTCCTGTAAAAGTAGGAGCCACCTTGTAACTCTGCCATTAGTAACGCGTTTGTTCATTAGATATCTAATTACAGAATGATTAGTATGAATAAAAGTTTCATAGTCTGTTATATAATGTCTGAACTTATTGATTCCATGAACAACAGTTAAGAACTCTTTTTCAGTCACAGTATAGTTCAACTCAGTTGGAGTTAAATTTTTACTGGTATAGTAAATGGCATAAGGAACTAGATCTTTTTGTCCCAACACAACCCCTAGAGCTGTATCTGAAGCATCTGTAGAAATATGGAAAGGAAGTTTCCAATTTGGTCCTCTCAAGATGGGTGCTTCAGATATTCTTGTTTTCAAAGTTTCAAATGCTGATTGGCAATCAGGATCCCATTTGAATTCACAGTATTTTGTAAGCAGTTTGAAGAGTGGAGATGCTATTTTGGTAAAATTTTCTATAAATCTTCTATAGTATCCAGTAAATCCCAGAAAACTTCTAACATCTTTTTGACAATTTGGAATAGGCAACTTGGAGATGACTTCAACCTTTGATCTATCAACTTTAATCCCATCCCCTGAAATGTGATGTTCTAAAACAATACCTTCAGTAAACATCATAAAGAATTTGTCATGGCTTAATGAAAGGTTTGTTTCTTTACATCTTATAAGAACTTTTTCCAAATTTTCTAATGCCTCTTCAAACGAATCACCATAAACTGTAAAATCATCCATATAAACCTCTACACAATCATGGATTAGATCAGAAAAAATTCCTAGTACTACTCTTTGGAATGTTGCAGGTGCATTACATAATCCAAAAGGAAGCACTCAATAAGCAAAAGCTCCCCATGGATAGGTAAATGTGGTCTTATCTTGATCTTCAGGTGCTACCTGAATTTGATTATAACCACTAAAACCATCCAGAAATGAAAAGTACTTTTTGCCTGCTAATGTATCTAATACTTGATTGGTAAAGGGCAAAGGAAAGTGATCCTTAAAATTTTATTTATTCAATTCCCTGTAATCAATGCATACCCTCCATTTACCATTCTTTTTAGGTACTATAACCAAAGGAGAAACCCATTGGCTATCTGAAATTGGGTAAATGAAGTTTACATTGAGTAGTTTTTGGAGCTCTTCTTTCACTATCTCCCTAAGGTTTGGATTCATCCTTCTCTGAGGTTGTCTGATTGGTCTGTGATTTTCCTCAATATAGATGTGATGAATGCAAGTCTTAGGGTCAATACCTTTCATATCAGTATACTCCCATGCAAATTCAGTAGAATGTTTTTGTAAGATTTTGGTTAGTTCTTCCTGTTGTGACTTTTCCAAATCTTTGTTGATATTCAATGTTTTACCTGGAAAAATCTCAATGGTGGAACTACCGAACTCTTGCATAGAGTAAAGAGACATTTGTCTTGATGATAAATACTAAATGTCGGAATCTAACTGAAATTGTGTGTGGGCATATTCTGAAGATGTTTCAAAATTTTCTAATGTGTTCAAAATTTGACTATCTTCACTAATTTCAGAAATGGTAAAGGCAGGTTGTATAGTGTCCTCATCATCGACCCATTAATTGTCTCCTACTTCTGTAATTGCTTTTGCTGGAGGAGACAAATTACTACCATAATAAATGTACATATCCCCAGATCTACAACTAATGAAAGCATCAGTTGTGGCTAGCCAAGGTCTTCCTAAGATAAGTGGGTGCCCTCCTAGATTACTCTTGGGAGTCAAAATCATGAAATCTACTGGATATTCCAAAGAATCTAAGTAGACTGAAATATCATCTAATACACCATCTGGTTTGATTAGTGATCTATCTGCAAGCTGTAGTAAGGTAGGTGTAAAAAGAAGATTAGGAAGTTTAAGCTGTTCCATAGTCTGTCTCCTCATAATGTTGATAGCAACTCCTAAGTCAATCAATGTGTTTGGAATTTCTATCCCATTTATATGTGTCTTGACAATTGGACTAACTATATCTACATACTTCTGCATGGTAATTTTTCCCATCATGATATCTGCAATTTTTCCCACCAGGTGGATTCTTCTTGTATCTCTTGGTTTCCTTCCTGGTCTTTTGAGACTCAACTCCTTTATTATTTTTGCTAGTATAGGAATCTCTCTAATGGCTTGTAGCAAGGGAATATTGATACAGACATTCTTTAATTCATCTATAAAATCATATTTAGGCAATAAGATTTGTTTTTCCACCCCTTTATCAATTTGTAATCTTTCAGGGAAAGGAGGTGTGGATGAAGATGTAGGTTGCTTAACTATAGGAGTTGTGGGGGTTGACTCTTTTTCTTTCTCTTTTTGAGTTTTTGAGTTTAGAAGAGATGCTTCCTCAGAACCTTTATTGACTTTAATAAAATCCTCCTTAGAGGTATCTTTCTCTTGGACATCTATAGAAGGTTTTTCTAAAACTCTACCAGACTTGAGTTGTACATCATTAAGAGGAACAATCATATAGGTAGGAAATTGTTGTCCTTCTATCATATAAGTATTCTGAGTATTTTTATTGTTAGGATATAGCAATGGTTGAGTTTGCAGTTGATTTGTTTTTTGTTGAAATAGAAGCATGAGTTGAGGATTTGGATTTTGTTGAGAAGGTTTTTGTTGTGGAAATGGCAATGAAGGTTGTGGATTTTGATTTGGAAGTTGTGGAGTTTGTTGATTTTGAAAAGATGGAGGATATTGATAAAATTGAGCAAATCTCCCATAAGGATTTTGCATCCCATGTGCCCATGATTGATATGGATTTTGAGGTTGGGACCAAGGTTTTTGCCAAGAATTCCAATTTGGCGAGGGTTGAAAGTTCATAGGGTTGTTAAACCCTTGATTTTGTTGCCCCTGCCAAGGTCTTCTTGAAACAAAATAAAGAGATTCTACTGAATTTGGATCTTCTTGAAAGACAGCTTTGAGCCCAAGAATTGAAGGACAATCCTTGGTCTCATGATTCTCTGAGCAAATCATACATGTTTCTAAAACTTTTGCATCCAAGGGGCATTCCCTTAGAACATGTTTCTTCCTACATTTTGGACAAAAGATGGCCAAGGCATCAGCTTCTGTTTTCTAATTGTTTTGTATTTTAAGGGTCTCTAGTTGTTCACTAAGGCTCCCTAGAATATTAGTTTTGAACTCATCAAGCATATTGCCAATCTCTGCCCTACTAGCCGATCAAGTTACAGATTTGTTTGCTCTAATAAGAGAAGGATCTCTAGGCCCTTTTCCCGTTTTAGATTTTCCCCTCAAGAGATGGACACACAGTTCTGCTATGTCACGAAGTGGAAGTTGAGAAATGTCTCCCTTCCCCATCATGTTTAAAATATCTATCCATTCATCTCTAATGGCTTTCAATAGAAGGGCTTTCAAGGTTTCCTCATCTAAGTTACTCATATTTTCTCTGTTTAAGTTGTATTGAAATCTTTCAAGTAAATCCTCCAAGTTTTCATCTTCTTTTTGCGCTCGAATACCTCATCCTTATGATTGGTGGGCATGCAATAGTCCAGGTATCCATCCAAAAATGTTTGTTTCATATCATTCCAAGTCCTAATAGATTGAGTGACTAATCCCATGAACCATTTCAAAGCGGCTCCCTTCAATGTTGAAGGAAACAGTTTGAGTTTTTGAGAGTCTTCCATATAGTCATAAGTTCGGCACATGACTTCAAACTCAAATAAAAATGTTTTAGGATCCTCACTTCACAACCCATAAAAGTTTGGGAGGATAGATGGTGAAATGTTTTTCATGGTTGTATGAATTTCCTCATCAACTATAGGGAATCCAAATGATTTATCTCCTTCCCTATTTCCTCCATTATTACCTCTGCCTCCTCCATTGTTGCCTCCATTATTTCCTCCTCCTCTACCTCTACCTCTACCTCCAAATCCATCTACTACTTCCTCCGTCATGATAGTTTCTTCAGAGTCCTCTGGTTCTTCTATCAATGGTGGATGAAAGAGAGTTTCTCCCTTTCCCTCTTCTTTAGGTGATTCTACTTCTTTGATTACAATATGTTCCCCTGTAGAAGTGAAGAAAGGTTCTTCTCCTAGATCAGATTCAGTAGATAGTGTGGGAGAATCCTCTAATTCAGCTACTTCTCCTTGAATTCTAGGAATCCTAAGGCTGGGAGTAGATGGAGGTGTATCTTGTCTATGCCTTGAAGAAGATGGAGTTGTGAAAATCAAACTTTTGGCCCTAGCTATAAACCTTCCCCTAGAATCTCTTGCTCTATGCATGCCACTTTTTAATTTTATTTTTCTCTTCAAGTCGGGTTAATAATTCTCTTTCTAATCTTCCATATCACACTAGGTGCAAGAAGAGAGCGTACTCAAGAAATTATTGAACCAATAACTCTCTTTTCTGATCCTCCAGATCACACTAGGTGTAAGAGGAGAGCATACTTCGAGAAGTTATCAATTTTCCCTTCTTTTGTTTTTTTTTTATGTAAGAGATTGGCTACCTAGTTACACTTCGCCGGCAATGGTGCCAAAATGTTTGGTCAATTTAGTGTGTCCTAAATTGCTACATTAATTATCAATCCGGGATACGAAAGCTGATGAAGTGTGGTGCACTATATGTGCAAGATAACCTATTTCTTACTTTTGTCATTTTTTATTTTTATTTTGTTTTGGGGGTTTTTATCTTTGTTTGTCTCCTAACGTGAATGGGAATTCTATCTTTGAGTCTTAAGAAAACTCCAGAAGGAAAGTATGGATATAGATTTTAAGGTAATTCTGTCCTCTATAGTGATTTCCAGATCTTAATGCTTCCAGAGGGTCTTAGAACATACTAATGACGAAATTAATACCTGAACAAACATGAAGATGTGTTGCTACTTAAGTCAAACAAGAAATGAACTATTGATCATGAAACCATTATCCCTACTATTGTCTAAATAGAAAAAATTAATTAAGCTACTGCACACAAACAAATCAAAAATTGCAATCTAATAAAATTAAAATAAAATTATGATTCCTCGCCAGGTAGTCTAAGTTATGGCTTTTGGAGATAATCATCAATAACATGAGCAATCTAATATCTAATTGCAGAAAAGTAAAACTAAAATCAAATCACATCAATTCATAGTCTGATCCCTCGCCAGGTAGCCTAAGTTATGGCATTCGGAGGTAATCATCAATAACTTGAGCAATCTGATATCTAATTGTAGAAAAGTAAAACTAAAATCAAATCACATCAATTCATAGTCTGATCCCTCACCAGGTAGTATAAGCTATGGCTTTCGGAGGTAATCATCAATAACTTGAGCAATCTGATTTCTAAACTATCTAACAAAGCAAATGAACTAAACTGAAATCAACAAAACAGAACTGGAATTAAAAAAAAACTAAGAAAAGTAAGTCAGTAGAAAGACTGATTCCATGTCACTAGTTTTTGCAAAAGGAAATGTGTAAAAGTGCCAGGGCCTACTTCTATCCTGAAACATACACACACACTGATCAGCATTAACAGTAATATACAAAGCTTGTAAAATCATGAACAGGAGTGAAGTGTTAATATCATAGCAAAAGAAATATACACAAGTGAATAATTGTGGAATATATGCAATGGAATTAAAGAAACATTACATAAAACTGTAGAACAATAAAAGAACAAAACCTCAGTGTGTAGGGGCCCTCTACACAGCCTCGGTCAACATGCTATCAATCAAGACTTATGCTCACGCAATCATGTAGAAACAGAGTCTTCTTTTATATTTCAAAACAGTATTATCACAGTGTGACTAGTGTCATGGCACAACAATTTAACAGTAAAATTACATAAGCAAAAAGACTAAGAACTTTGCATATAGAAACGCGTTATTTATAACAAAAGCTTTATAATTGTTTTCCTATGAAACTCCATTAACAAAGGACACGTAAAAGACAGCGTCTATGGATTTAGCATCATGGTTGCCGAGATTATGCAATCTATTGAAAACGGCTATTGGATTCACATTGTGGGTAGCCTACAGGTGTCAACGTGCCTCGAGGGATCTAGAAACGGACACGAATCCTTGACGTGGTTGAAAATAGAGTCCAGTTGTCGTCAGACTCCTTCGTTAGACCATTCTTTGAGCACCGTTGACCACAACTTTCTTTGATGTATCTGGCTAGACCAATAGGACCTGATCCATGTCCAGGTCATTTCTAACTTGCCCACATGTCTGGTTTTTCCGGATGACACCTGCAACCTGGAGTTTAACAAAAACGGCTGCGGAAAGTAGTTGCATTCTGCAGCTCATAAGCAAAATCTAATTCAAACAGCAAACACAAAGACATAGTTAAAAAACCACTTTAAATGCTCTTTTATGATTAATATGCAATGATGTTGATAGCTTAGGAGGTCCAGGTGAATGGAAAAATTCTAGGAAAGTGTGTAGGAGAGATGCAAGTTCATGACTCAACAGCTCCTATACAAGTAGCTGGACAAATTTAGATACTTGGCAGCTGTAAAGTGCATTAGTAGTCTTATGTGGTATTGATATAGCCTGGATAATATGCCCTCACATGTGAAGAACTTCATTACAACCTTCATCAATGGTGCATATATCTACAACAAGTATCTGGATGGGAAAACGTGTGATTGAGGTCCTTTTTATTGTGATTTCAAGTAGGGTTTTTACTCTTCTCAGTCTAGGGTCATGCCTTTCAACTAGTTTTCACCATGGTTTGGTTAGCCTCTAGCTTGAGAGATGGCATCCACTAAAAACATGAAATAAGTCCTTGCAATAGCGATCTTATCTTCCTTAAAGGTGAGGCAAAATATACTTGTGAGATGCTCATGGTAACCTACTTCCTGCACTCTTTGACAAAACCCTAAATAATTGACATCTTCAAAGAATTTCATGACAAATGGGGAGGAGGTGATTTCATTGTAATTAGAGAGCTCAAACCTTAGTATCTTCCCCCCCTTATTGTACTTCCTCTTCTTTGATGGTGATGAGTCAGGCTCCATACTTCAAACCCTAGGTGAAAGGCAAGCAAAAACAGTGAAATTTGTTGTTGTGAGGGAATGAGGTGGTATGATGGACTTAGCAGTTGCCTAAATTTGTAAGGAAATTTAGAAGGGTAGGGGATGATGTCAGTGAGTAGGGTAAAAAGGAATATTGGGAAATGAGTAAGGGGAGGGGGTGGAAAAGGCCAAAACATGGGCCTATCCTAAAAAGAGATAGGGTAGATTAGGGTTTAGAGGAAAATGATAGAAAATGAGGGGATAAGGATTTGTGATGTATGGAAATGGTGTATTAGCTGCAAACAGCAGTGTAGGGACAAGGGATCTATAGTTTAGGGAAAAAACTCATCATTTGAGGATTAAAACCACAAATATCATGTAAACCCTAGAAGAAGAAGTATTTGATCATTTTCTTGACATATGAGGCAAAGGAGGGCATGAAAATGACTAAATTACTTGTTATAGAGCCTGGATGATGAAATGACTGAAGAGGAGCTTTAAAAAATGAATTTTTGTGGTCAAACAACAATTTTGGACAACTCTGCCCCATGCGCAGCAAAGGCTTCCTATGCGCAATGTGATGTCCAAGTGTGGAGCGAGAGTCAATTTTTTCTAGTGAGGGCTATGGAATCAAATTTTTTTGCAAAGGAGAGGGGGATCTCGATGCTAGGATGGTAAACAAGTTCAAATGAGTGTGAATGAGCTCCTCCATGTGCTTCTATAATTTGATTTTGGTGACTAAGTGATTAATGAGGTAGGATGGCCCACCTCATGAATTCACTTTCTTTTTTAGTTTCATAGCCTTAGAACCTCTTCTTGTAACTTTAGAACCTTAGGAAAATTATTACATCTCAAAACACAAATTACATTTTAAATCAAGTGTTATTGAACAAATTTACCTATTGCTACTCCTCATTTGCCAAATTTATACATGAAATGACTGATTTTGTGACCTTAACCCTAGTGACCTAATGGTGACACTGAGCTGAATGGAGACTATGATGATGTGACTGAAGTGATATTAATGATATTTTCTTCAATGTCCTTAAATGCAAGTAACCTTCTTCTAAATCGATGTCTTCAAAATGAAACACAAAACTATGAATAACTTGATTAAAATATTTGTAACTTTTCTCATTGTTCTAATTAATTTTTTAACTAATAACTTATCATTTTGTTTATGGTACATGATATTTTATGTACAACTACACACATTGCTATTGGTTGCTAGTTTTATTTCACTATTTTATTTAATTGTATATATATGAACAAGTTGTAATATTATGTTTAGTATTATGAAAATAAAACATCTAATAGAGATGACTATGTACACTACCTTATGGTTATATTACGATCAAAATGGATTTCAATTTCATCGCTAAGGTCTTTTGAGTGATGGTGAATCCTGAAGTTTTTAATACAAGCTTAGTTTCTTTCTGTACGGAGTAAGTCATTCAACTATGTAACTAGCAATATTTGTCAACGTTACTTGAGTTCCTATTAATCGTGAAGCCTCTCATACAAAATTATATGTTTTTTTTATATGGACCAGACTTCGCAACCATGTGATGGGCTACAATTTTTTCGAGATTGCATACTAATTCCACTAAACTATCTTAAAAATATTTTTCCCATATTAATGGATTTTGACCTCAACTCCATATACCATGTTTTTGTTTTTTTGTTTTTATAAAATATGAATAAAAAGTCTTATATCTTGTAAGGTAAGATGACTTTTACTTTTTATCACTTAATATATATTTCACACCATGTTCATCACTAAATATCTGGTTGTTGAGAGAAAAAAATAGTTACTCTTTTAATGATTACTCTCACTCTAACTCCTTAAGAATAACATTACAAATAAAACATTTATGAATATTTTGGAGAGCTAAAACAACTAAAAAAATATAAAATAGTTAAGTCCTTTGAATAACCTTTGACATTATTTGATATGTAAGTACAACCCTTTAAACTTTTTTGTCTTGCTCATTTTATTATTGCTACATTTATGGGTAGTGCAAGTTAAGAATGGTATCTCATGATGAACATAAATATGAAAAAAACATTCTATTAACTTTAAGGGATTATTCAAGGTACTTCCATTATAAATATGAATATGGTGTAAAAAGATGAAATGTAGGAAAATCAATTAGCTTTCTAAATATATGATTTTTATTTATATAAATTTTATGTGACTATGAAATTTGATTTTTTTTTACAAATGTACAATGTTCTTTTCGACAACTATTTTTTTTAAATTGTAACATATATATATATATATATATATTATATATATATATATATATATATATATATATATATATATATATTATGAAAGTCGTTATATTCTTGAAATATCAAGGCTTTCTATCAATGTACATGTAAGGGTCTTAACTTATTGAAGGCTTTTTTTTTTTTTTAGATGTATATCTCAATCTATATTAAACTAGCATATAATTTATTTTAAAAATAGTTAAGGGAAAGAAATTATAAGAGAAATAAAAAAAGAGGTTTGTATTTTAGGCTTCTAATATATATCAAGTCAAGAATATATAAAAAATAGTAAAGAAGATTAATTAAAAAAAAAGTGAATTGTATATTTTCAATGTAAACAATTGAATATATATATGTGTTTATAGTTTCATTAACAAAAAAATTGTATATCCTATAAAAAATAATGTCAAATATAGAGACACTGAGAGGTTTTATGAAGTACCTTGAAACATTCCCAGGCAACCACTCCCACCCCACATTGTAATTCCTATGTTTCCTAGTCTCAACTATTTCGATGTCTTACCTCTCTCCCTCCCCTATGTATCCTCCATTTACCTCTACCTTTTCCTTTCTTGTAGCACACCCTCATACCCACCTCCCTTTGTTTCACCTCTCTCCCCCTATTATCATATGTCCCTCTTTTCCACCCATACCAATCCACCTTCCCTTTATACTCACCTTCTCTCCCAACCCCTTCTTTCCCTCAACCCCCCATCTCACCTATATCCCTCTCTTCTGTAGCCTCAACCCTTCCCATAAATGCCCATCCATATCCCCTCTTTTATAACCCTCTCTTACAATGCTCCAATGGCATTTCCTTCCTTTTCTTCATGCCCTCTACTCCCCTTCTCCCACCCATCATACCTTGGCCTCTTCTCACCTCCATAAGCCACGACATTCCCTGTTCACCTCTAGCCCTCCTTTGATGTCTCTCCTCCTCCCCTTTATTGTCACTAACCATGATCAATTAACTCCTAGGAGTGTTTTTCTGAAGGGATTAAGGAAGGGAGGGAGGGATAGAGAAAGAGAGGAAGGGAGAGTGATGAAGGTGGAAAGGAGTGGGAGATGGGGGCTAGAGAGAGAGAGAGAGAGAGAAAGGAAGTGAAGGAGAGAGTGGTAGATGGACACACACACACACACACACACACACACACTCACACATAGAGGTGGGGTGTGAGGGGAATAGGGGCGAGGAGAGAGGTGGGGGATAAGAAGTGTGGGGGAGAGAGGTGTAGAAGTAAGAGAGAGAGGATGTTAAGAGGGGGAGAGGAGTGGGGAGATAGGCGAGAGAGGTGTAGAAACAAAAAAGAGAGGATGAGAAGAAGGGGTGAGGGGTTAGGGGGGAGGGTAGAGAGGGAAGGAGGGATAGAGAAGAAAAAGGATAGAGAGGGAGGGGGAAAGAAGAGAGTTAAAGGGAGGGAGAGGGGGTGGAGAGAGAAAGGGAGAAATAGAGAAAGGGGGGGTATTCAGGAAGGGAGAGTGGAGGAGATAGAAGGGGAGAGAGGGATGGAAGGTGAGAGCGAGTAAATGAGAAAGAGAAAAAGTGAGAGAGCGGAGAGGGGGAAGAAAGGGAGAAATGGAGTTAGAGAGAGAGAGAGGGAGACATAGAGAGAGGGGATTGGGAGGGAGGTAGAGAAAGAGAGAAAAGTGGGAGGGGGATTTAGAGATATAAGGAGAAAGGAGGTTGAAGAGAGAGGGAGAGAAGAAGAGAAAAGAATATGGATATCTATAGAGAGAGGAGGTGGGGGGGATACAGAGGGAAGGAGGGAGGGATAAAGGGGAATAGTGAGAAAGGGAGAGGGGGAGAGATAGTGGGGGATGGAGTAAGGGAGAGAGGGAGAAAGAGGGGGAGAGGGAGGGGGAGAGTGAGAAAGGGAGGGAGAGAGGAGAAGAAAATATGTGTTCCTAAGAGGTGGAGAGTCATAGGGAGAGAGTGTGAGGGGGTAGAGAGAGAGGGAGGGATGTAGAGAGAGAGATAAAAAGGGAAAGGGGGGATAGTGGGGCATGGAGAGAAGGAGAGAGGGAGATAGAGAGGAAGAGGAAGAGAGATAAAGAGAGAATGTTGCAGTAATAGAGATACAAAGAGGGAGAGGTGAGCAAGTTAGAGAGAGGTAAAGAGAGAGAGAAGGTGACAAAGATGGGAGGAAGAAAGAGGGGAAAGGAGAAAGAGAGAGAGGGAATAATGGGAGACAGTGACAGTGGGAATGGGGGAGGGAGGTAAACGGAGGGAGGGATATGGAGGAAAAGATAAAACCAGGGCTTGCTATGAAGGAGGGATTAATGGAGGGAAGGATGGATAAATAAAGGGAGTGAAGGGAGTGGGAGGATGGTGGACAAGGGAGAAGAGAGATGATGAATATGTAGGTTTTAACCATGTACATTTAATTTATAAAAACATATTATTCATAAAAAATGAAAATATACAATGACTTACACATATATACATTTAGCGGAGAGATTTTACCCTGAAAACCCATAATAGAGAAAACCTGAATTTTTTTCAATATGTCATTATCTTTACAATGTTACAAAACACTATGTATATACCATAGCATCCACAAACCCCAATCCATCAACCATCATTAAGAATACAACCATTGTCCCTAAATTAAAATTATAAAGCCATGGGATGAACCACCATGCAACCCAAAACTGATAAAATTGAAAATCGTATGTCGAAAATGGTTAGATAGAAATGGATGCAAAAAATTGCCCAAAATATTTCTCTCAAGCAAGAGGGATTTCTTCCCCCCTCCTTCCCCCGTAGCTGCATAAGGTGCATATGAATCACACATGAGGACGATCGTGCAAATAATATAACACATATTTGACACTCCCCACTGGTTGTTTCTTTGTATAAAGGAGATGAGAAGAGTGCATGATAAGAAATCTAGCAAAATAATACCCATTGATTCTCTATAGCAAGACAGCTTCTGGGTGCTCGTATATTTTTTTAATGAATTTGCAAAATTCATCCAAGTTTCCACCTATGCCAGTATAACCTTCTTGTATTCAATCATATCCACCCTGAAGTGATATGAAACATTAATATAATTTGTCTTAGAATGATAAGATGGGTTATTTGTTGGGAAGATTACATTGGATATCATAATATATTCTTATAGCTTATTGTACCAACACAATCCTTAAACAAAATATCTATAACCATACTACTTCCTTGCTTAGATGAATGGTTGTTTTTGGAAATACTAAAGGGGTGGTGGGTGTGGTGAATCAATATTTCACTTATTATTATAGATTAAAATTTTTACTTATTTAGTGGTCATAAAGCATCATCAAAGAATAGTACACAGTCAATCCATAAACATCATGCATGTGAACATAGAGATATTAGGTGGAAACCCATAAAGGGAGAAAACCACCATCCTTTTTGTTTTCTTAATCTTCAATCATATCTAATATACCAATAGGAAGCACCCACTCCCTTGCAATGTTTTACTAGAACCCATCAGGAGGAAACACCCATTCCCTTGCAATGTTTTGTTGGCTCCCACGGGTAGGAAACACCCACTCCCTTGCACTATTTCAATGGCCCACCAGCGGGAAGCTCCTAATGCCTTAGATTCATTTTTTGTCACTAACTAGCTAGAGGCATTGGCCCCAAAAAAATCATTGACCCCCATTTCATCCATTGTCAAATTGGATTCACTCCCTTTATCACAAACTTAAAAATCAACACAAAACCCTTTAGAAAATTCCTTCACTATGCAAAAACATAGTCACTCTGTCATCAACAACACATCATCAATCTCAACAATATATAAACTCTTGTCATTGGCCTGCAACCTTAACTATGAACAATAGGGAACTCAACAAAATATCAATCAATAACTTCAAACATAATAACACAATAACTCTCACTTTCAACATTCTTCAATAACAAATCTAGAATTCCAAGCATCTTATCACCACAATAATTCTCAGTAGTATCCCTTAGCACAATGCTCACTTTGTCACCCCACTTATTTCAGTATGTTATTACTTTTTGGAATGTTATAAAATAAACTCAATAGATATTTGGAGCAATGAAACTCAAACCCTAATCAACATACATTCTAATCTATGCAATAACATTACTAATATTTCAATAGAAACTTCAGAAAATAGATACAATCCCTTTATCTCGAGTCTTAGACAATCACACAACCCTCATATTGCAAATTTTGATCTATACAATAGCCTTCAACAACAAAGAACTAGTCAATGCTACATGGAAAACATGAGCTCTAGTAATCCATTACCAATCACAACAACATAATTTTATGATGATAGCAAGTAGTCAAACTTAACTAGCTCAACACTTAAGAAAAAAAGTCCAACTCTTAGCAACATACAATCATAGCTTCAAGCATAAAATATAATTTTTTCCTCATCATACAAGATCCTAAGACAAACAATGATTTTCCTATATTATGATGGTAGAACCATACAACACTTATTCATAAGCATACATGATACAATAAAAAAATAACCTTTCTCATCATCCTTTCAACAACACATCCTAATAATTTTTACCCTAAATTTCAACACCTTAACTTCCTCACTCTCAATTGATTAGATCAGGAAACTTGATTTGATTGATCACAAAAACTTCATTACTTGGGGATTAATGAAGAGCATACTTTAAGATTATATAGCTTGACTATTTTTCCTTAAGAGTCTAACTAAAGGACTAAAGGACATTGCAGTAACATTCCTAGAGAAAAAAAGTTTCCTAGCATAAGTTCATAAGACCTCATCCTTTCATGAACCAGATTTTGATCGCAACTTAAAAAAAGTGATACAATTTACAAGAGTAGCCAATTTAATTTTGTTACTTGCTAATTTTGAAAATGAATATCCTTCAATGGGCATACCTTACATTATCATGGAACCATATGTTTTGACTATGAACTAGTTCACATCGGTTACTATCATGATTTAAACTTGGAGCTTCATAATCAAACTGATTTAGTGCATGGGCTCACCATTCAATCAGAATACATTGTACCACTGTACGAGATGCACCAACTCATACTCATACTTAGGTTGCTCATAGTACTAGGATGCACCTAGTTTGCAAGAGATAAGGTTAGAAATAGCTTGCAGTAGTTTATCCTAGCTTAGAAACTAACCACTACAACTATTTTAATAGCGCCTACCATCTTTGACAAAGCCCTAACACCTTCATAAATTCACATAGGGACAATGATTTAACTATGTGATCACGTACTAGATTACACATAATCTCGCATCCAGAACACATACCTTGTGTGTTTAATCACACCAGAACTCATACATGTGACCATTCACCAAATCAGACCATGCTTCACATTAGACCAGGCAAGGTTTGCATTATGAATCATTGCCATGCAAATCATATTACACTAGATCAAATATATATATTATTAATGTATCAGGTAAGAGATGACACCATAAATAGATAAGATCATAAGTAAGACCATTAGTGCACCCGGCCATATCATGCTTTTCACTAGATCAAAGAATATGTAACCAAATTGATTTATGTCATTCGCACCACACACACTCCAGATCACCAACTCTGCTCTGCCCTATACTCAATTTACCCATACAATCATGCCAGCGTATTGCATCATAGAGATCCTTTCCTTTGATGGAATATATATTAATGTATTGGGTAAGAGATGACACCATAAATAGACAAGATCATAAATATGACCATTAATGCACCCGGTTGTATCATGCTTTTCACTAGATCAGAGAATATGTAACCAAATTGATTTACTTCATTCGCACCACACACACTCTAGATCACCAGCTCTGCTCTACCCTATGCTCAATTTACCCATACAATCATACCAGCGTATTGCATCATAGAGCGCCTTTCCTTTGATGGAATATATATTAATGTATCGGGTAAGAGATGACACCATAAATAGACAAGATCATAAATAAGACCATTAATGCACCCAGTCCTATCATGCTTTTCGCTAGATCAGAGAATATGTAACCAAATTGATTTACTTCATTCGCACCACACACACTCCAGATGACCAGCTTTGCTCTACACTATGCTCAATTTGCCCATACAATCATACTAGTGTACTGCATCATAGAGCTCTTTTCCTTTGATGGATTTATGACTACATTATTTTCACCCGGTTTGAGACATACAACCAGAACATAAAAGATTACAATGTAAGTCTTCATTGTGTTATTTGAATAGGGGAAATAATGAGGAAAGAAACTACACATACATTTAGCTATAAATTGATGAAGAAAAGCACATAATGGATTTACAAATTGAATTCAAACACACGCATAAACACACATGATTTATGTGGTAAAACCTCAACAGGGTGTCAAGGAAAAATCCATGGGGCAAGGGAATGGAATCTCTATTAATTCAATAATTATTCTCCACGATTACATTTCTCGGGCATTCACTAGTTTTATACCAGCTTCCTCCATTACATAACTGCTATTTCGGTATAGAACTAATTAGTTACATTTTTACCCAATTTTACATAATTCGTTGCCAAACTTCCGACAAACTCCACCTTGACAACAATTTTCCTAATCCCTTGCCCATGCCCATTCATTGTCTTTTCTGTAAGCCAAGAGAATCTAAACACCATCTCAGCTTCTCTACTGTAACTGGATTTGTGAATATGTCTGCACAATTCTCTCGCATATGGACCTTTTGAAGAGCTACTTTTCCACCATCGATCACATGTCTCAGAAAATGATACTTTACATCAATGTGCTTGGTTCTGTTGTGATAAGCAGGATTTGTAGCCAAGTGAATAGCACTTTGATTGTCACAAAGTACATGCACTTTCTTCTATGTCCTTCCAATCTCATCGAGTAGACCCTTTAACCAGATTTCTTATTTACTGGCATCTGAAGCAGCTATATATTCAGCTTCAGTAGTGGACAACGCAACTATTTATTGAAGCTTTGACATCCAACTAATTTCTCCACCTGCAAGAGTGAAGACATAACCTATAGTAGATCTTCTTTTGTCCAAATCACCTGCATAGTCGGCATCTACATATCTGCAGACTGATCCTTCACTACCATTAAAGACGATGCAATGGTCACTTGTGCCTCTTATATATCGAAGTACCCATTTCAGTGCTTGCCAATGTTCTTTACCTGGATTTGCCATGAACCTGTTGACAACTCCAACTGCATGTGAAATGTCAGGTCTTGTAGATACCACACATACATTAAGTTGCCTACAACATTTGCATATGGTACATGAGACATATACTTCTTTTCTTCATCAGCTCTAGGACTCAAAACTGAAGAAAGCTTAAAATGGGAAGCTAGTGGAACATTAACATGTTTCACATTGTTCATAGAGAACTTTTCAAGTACTTTCTCCACATACTTCTGCTGTGATAACCAAGGTTTACCATTTTTCTGTCTTTGTGTATCTCCATGCCCAAGATATGTTTTGCTACTCCAAGATCCTTCATATCGAACGTCCTAGAGAGTTGAGCCTTTAACCTGTTGATCTCTTCCATGCTTTTGCTTGCAATAAGCATATCGTCAACATACAAAGCTAAGATAATGAATATGCCATTGAAACTTTTGAAGCATACATAATGATCATACTCACTTCTTATAAAGTTCTGGCTTACCATGAAGGAGTCAAAATTCTTGTACCATTGTCAGGGAGACTACCTTAGACCATACAATGATTTCTTGAGCTTGCAAACTAATCTTCTGGTGCAACCTTGTACAAAACCTTCTGGCTGTTCCATATATATCTCTTCATTCAAATCACCATGTAGAAAAGTTGTTTTAACATCTAACTATTCTAACTCAATATTAGTAACGCAGTTAGTGCCAACACAGTACGAATAGAAACGATTTTTACAACTGGAGAAAAAATATCATGAAAGTCTATACCTTCAACCTAATAATAGCCTTTTGCTACCAGTCTCACCTTATACCTTTTGATACTTCCATCAACTTTTCGTTTCAATTTGAAGACCCAATTGCATCCAACAACACTTATCCCCCTTCAGGAAGCTCTACAAGATCCTAGGTATTGTTCTTGGCTAAGGAATCCATTTCTTCTTCCATAGCCGTTTTCCATTTTTTGCTATTTGTATCATCTACTGCTTCCTGATAACAAGAAGGTTCCCCATCTTCAGTAATCAAAGTAAAAGATGAAGCAGAATCTTCATACCTTTTGAGAGTTTTCCTTTCCCTTGTAGACCTTCGTAGAGTGACTGGTTGCTGAACTGGTTCAGAAGCTTCAACGGCTTCCTTTGTGTCTTCAATGCCTTTTTCTCCATAAGTCTCTCCTTCCTTTCGACTGTCACCGAAAGGTCTAGCCTCCAACTGAACTCGTTGATTTGGCGATACCTGTTCCTATTCAATTCTTTCAACATTTGATTTTAAAAGAGAAGATTCATCAAATGTTACATCTCTACAAATGACTATCTTCTACAATGTAGGATCCCACAACCTATATCCTTTCACTGCATAGTCATACCCAACAAAGACATAACATTTCGACTTTGGATCTAATTTTGAATGCTGATTTTTCAGAATAAGAGAATAAGAATCACAACCAAATATCCTCAAATGTGAATAATTACAAGACTGGCCTGTCCAAACTTCTTCAAGAATTTTACAATTAATTTCTACTGAAGGTGATCTGTTAACTAAATAACAAGCAGTAGATGTTGCTTCTTCCCACAACTCCTTTTGCAAGTTGGCATTGCTGATCATGCTTCTACCTCTTTCCATAAGAGTCTGATTCATACTCTCAGTAACACCATTTTGCTAAGGAGTATAAACAACAGTTTTGTGTCTAATAATTCCCTCTTCCTTATAGTATTCTTCAAATTCAATTGAAGTGAACTCACAACCATTGTCAGTTCTTAAACATTTCATAGATTTGCCTGTTCTTTTCTCTACCATTACTTTAAATTGTTTAAAGACATTGAATACATCAGCTTTCCTTTTTAGCATAAAGACCCAAACTTTACGGGAGAAATCATCAATAAACGTTAAAAAATATAGAGCACCTCCATATGACACAATAGGGGATGGTCCCCACAGAACAAAATGAACATAGTCTGAAATATCTTTACTATTATGATTTCCAACTTTAAATCTCCGTTTACACTGTTTTCCATACACATAATGTTTATAGAAATCTAACTTCAAGGATTTTAGATCAGGAAGAGATTTACGTTTCATCAATATCTGAAGACCTTTCTCGCTCATATGACCTAATCGCTGATGCCATAGATGAGTACATGCTTCTTCCTTTTCTAACGCAACCACTGCTTCACTGACCTGAGTACTTCCTTTTAACCTGTAAATATTTCCGACCTTTTCTGCTTTCATAACCATTAAGGCTCCTTTAGAGACTTTCAAGACGTCATCCTGACCTGTAAACTTATAAACATCTGAATCCAACATTCCTAAAGAAATCAAATTTTTCTTCAAATCAGGTACATGTCTAACACTAGTTAATGTTCTAACTATGTTATCATACATCTTAATCCTGATATTTCCCATCCCAAAAGTCTGACATGACACATTATTACCCATAAACACAAAACTACCATTTACATTTTCATACGAAGTAAACCAATTTCTATGTGGGTACATGTGATGAGAAGCACTAGAGTCTAACAGCCAGCTATTTAAACCCAAAGAGACATTACATTCAGGTGAAGTTTCATCTATCTTACATAATTCTTCAACAGATAAAACTTCGTCTATTATACCTAAATCGACCTAATTCGCTTCCTTCTTCGAGTTATCAGATTCCTTTCGTTTACAACAGTCTTTCTTCAAGTGTCCAATTTTATTGCAGTGCCAACATTTTGCCTTACACTTCTTTCCCTTCGATTTTGATCTGGAAGACCCCCTTGGTTTTTCTCCTCTTTCCTTTGAGCGTCCTCTAGCTACAATGGCTTCTGATGCAACTATTTCAGTACTGGATTTCCTTCGTACTTCTTCAGACAGGAGAGCTCCCATGACTGATTCAAACTTCAAAGAATCAGCAGTGCTCAAGCTGATTGAAGTTACGAAGTGATCCCATGATTCGAGCAGAGAACACAACAAGGTTATGGCTTTATCTTCTTCTTGAATTTTAACTTCCATATCTGTTAATTGACATATAAGTGTATTAAAAACATTCAAATGTTTTGCAACATTTGAACCTTCTTTCATTCGAATACTGTATAATTGTCTTTTCAGATAAATTCTATTGGTTAATGACTGTCGTATAGAGTTTTTCCAGTTTTCCCCACAATCTTGACACTGTAGTCTCTTCAACAATATTGAAGAGAACTTCATCTACCAGGCATAACCGGATGGTACTGAGAGCTCGAGCATCCAAGTCCTCCCAAAATGAAGTAGTCATGGTTGCAGGTTTCTTAGTTGCCCCATCCAATGCTTTGTGCAACCCTTGTTGCACAAGCAGATCCCTGAACTTCAGTTTCCAAAGAGAAAAATTGCTCTTTCTGGTGAATTTCTCCACCTCGAATTTTGCATTCGACATCTTGGCCATTTTTCTATTTTTCCTCCTAGGGTTTGACTCTTTCAGTCTAGGGTTTCAATCTTTAGTCTTTCAACTAGGGTTTATTTTTTTTTCAAACAAACTCTTTGTACTAAAAAAAAATAATTCCCCTTTTTTTTTTAAACAACAACCCTTCAACATACTTTACTTTCAAATTAATGAAAAACCCTTTGATTTTTACCCCTCTATCTTTCACAAATTTATGGAAAAATAGATTTCTTGGATTTCTTTGATTTTCTTCCCTCCAAATTCAAATTTCTCGAAAAATGTCACTCAAATTTAAGAAAGATTACCCAGATCCATATCTGCTGATCTAAAGAATTCCTCTGGCGAAAAGCAAGTCAGGCCTTTAGTAGCACTCAGAACGCAATAGTGTTGCCTTGATGGATTATGGTTTGGTAGTGTAGACCCCCACTCGGACTGTAGCAATTTGGCAGCGCAGACCCCACACATGCTCAGCTCTAGTTCTCTTCCACGCAGAAGACAGGCTCCTTCACGCAGCAAAGAACTCCACATGTAGAGTTTCTACTCTCCATGCAGCAACGTGATGAACACAACATTTTCCTTCACATAGAGGCAAGCTCTGCCAGCCTTCACGTAGCAAAAAACTCCACCAGCACAGCGTTCCACGCAGGCAGCACACAGGGCAGACCATCAACGCGATGAACGCAACACTCGCCTTCACACAGAGACAGGCTCTGCCAGCCTTCACGCAGGAAATAACTCCACCAGCACAGCATTCCACGCAGGCAACACGTAGGGAAATCTTCCATGCAAGCAGCACACTCACGCAGGTGGCCTCACGCTGGTTCAGCAGTAGGCTCTGCCTGGTTCTATAGCCCTTCCACGCAGGTTCAGGACAACCCTTCACGCACCTTGTTTTTACAGACACGCAGCCACCCTTAATGCTCCTCATGCCAACAACAACATCCTTTCCTTCTTACACAGAGCAAGTTTCTCACTCAGCCACACACTCAGTCGTCCTTATCTTCTTACTCAGGGCAGTTTGCTCGCTCAGTCACACACTTAGCCATCCTTCTCTTCTCACGCAGGGTAAGTTGCTCTACGTTGAAATTGTTTTTTCACCACAGGAAAATTCACGCTCACTCTCTGATACCAATTTTTATTTGAATAGGGGAAATAATGAGGAAAGAAACTACACGTACATTCAGTTATAAATTGACCAAGAAAAGCACATAACAAATTTACAAACTGAATTCAAACACACGCATAAACACGCAGGATTTATGTGGTAAAACCTTGAGAGGGTGTCAAGGAAACATCCACGAGGCAAGGGATTGGAATCTCTATTAATTCAACAATGATTCTCCATGATTACATTTCTCGGGCATTCACTAGTTTTATACCAGCCTCCTTCGTTACATAACTACTATTTTGGTATGGAACTAACTAGTTACATTTTTACCCAATTTTACATAATTCGTTGTCAAACTTCCAGCACATTGCACCAATTAAAAATAAGAAAACACCTTCATGCTCCATCGCCTTGAATACCAGGTCTATACTTATTGAATTGATGCAACTATGCTACAGATCTATCGCATTATGATGCCAATATTTATACCAGATCGGGGCATCTATCAATACATATTGTAAAAATGCAGGTGCCACACAATATTGGACCTTTCGACCAAATCAAATTTGACACCATAATGCCATGGGAAATTCGATGGACAAGTCAATGCGAAACACGCCATGGTATCATTTGTGTGAGATATGGGTGGGAAGGTTGTGTAATTTATGCAATGTGAAAAATATCACTCAACATAATTTACGAAGGCCAGAATCAAGTAGCCAGTGATATTAATGTCAACAATAATTTTCCTGTATATCATAAACCTCCTCCTTGCATCATCAATTATTGTTTGTATCACTTAAACTACCCTATATAAAGGGTCCACCAAAGAATTTTCGTTAAATAGAACACTTGCACATTTCATTAGAGCACAATATCAAATCAAAAACAAGATTCATGTCACTGTTGACATCAATTCCAATATAATGATGTCAACAATTTCCCTATCCCATCAATTGTAAAAACTAGACTTGTGGGTGATGCTTCTATTTCCCCTTCTAAAATGAATAGAAAAAGGCAACCATGTATCTCTAGAAACCAAGCTTATCAGAATATACCTGCATAGAGAGGGAATGGGGGAGGGAGATAGAGCAAAGGAAAGATAAAACTAGGGTTGCCTATGAAGGAAGGGAGGGAAGGATGGATAAAGAAAGAGAGGAAGGGAGTGGGAGGATGATGGACAAGGGGGAAGAGAGATGATGAATATGTAGGTTTTAACCATGTACATTTAATTTATACAAACATATTATTCATAAAAAATGAAAATATACAATGACTTACACATATATACATTTAGCAGAGAGAATTCACCCTGAAAACCCATAACAAAGAAAACCTATTTTTTTTTTTTTTTTCAATATATCATAATCTTTACAATGTTACAAAACAATATGTATATACCATAGCATCCATAAACCCAATCCATCAACCATCTTTTATAATACAACCATTGTTCCTAAATTAAAATTATAAAGCCATGGGATGAACCACCATGCAAATTAAAACTGCTAAAAGTGAAAATCGTAGGTAGAAAATAGTTAGATAGGAATGGATGCAAAAAGTTGCCCAAAATATTTCTCATAGGTAAGAGGGACTTCTTCCCCCCTTCTTTCCCAAGGTGCATATGAATCACACATGGGGACAATCATGCAAATAATATAACACATATATGACACCCACCCACTTGTTGTTTCTTTGTATAAAGGAGATGAGAAGAG
This sequence comes from Pinus taeda, assembly GCA_000404065.3. NCBI lineage: Eukaryota > Viridiplantae > Streptophyta > Pinopsida > Pinales > Pinaceae > Pinus > Pinus taeda. The sequence continues at coordinate 88,769 of APFE030493936.1, read as the reverse complement.
TGCATGATAAGAAATTGAGCACAATAATTCCCATTGATTGTCTATAGCAAGAGAGCTTCTCAATGTTCGTAGATTTTTTTTAAAGAATTTGCAACATTCATCCAAGTTTCCACCTATGCCAGTATAACCTTCTTATATTCAATCATATCCACCCTGAAGTGATATGAAACATCAAACAAAATCTCTATAACCATACTTCTTCCTTGCTTAGATGAGTGGTTGCCATTGGAAATACTAAAATGGGGATTAATTAATATTTCACTTACTGTTACAAATTTTAATTTTTAGTTGTTTAGTGATCATAAAGCATCATCAAAGACTAGTACATAGTCAATCCATAAACATCATGCATATGAACATAGAGATATTAGGTGGAAACCCATAAAAGGAAAAAACCACCATCCTTCTTATTTTCTTAATCTTCAATCATTTCTTATATACCAGTAGGAAGCACCCACTCTCTTGAAATGTTTTACTGGAACCCTTCGTGAGGAAACACCCATTCCCTTGCAATATTTTGTTGACACCCACTAGCAGAAAGCACCCACTCCCTTGCATTGTTTTAGTGGCTTAGTGGCACGCACAAGCAGGAAGCTCCTACTCCCTCAGATTGGTTTGTTGTCACTAACTAGCTAGAGGCATCGACCCCAAAAAAATCATTGACCCCCATTTCATCCATTTTCAAATTGGATTCACTCCCTTTATCACAAACTTAAAAATCAACACAAAACCCTTTAGAAAAGTCCTTCACTATGCAACCACATAGTCACTCTGTCATCAACAACACATCATCAATCTCAACAATATATAAACTCCTATCATTGGCTTGCAACCTTAACTATGAATAGTAGGGAACTCAACAACATATCAACAATAAAAAACTTCAAGAAAAATAACACAATAACTCTCACTTTCAACATTCTTCAATAACAAATCTACAATTCCAAGAATCATATCACCATAATAATTCTCAGCTGTAGCCCTTAGCACAATGCTTGCTTTTTCACCCAACTTATTTCAGTAAGTTATTACTTTATGGAATGTTATAGAATAAACTCAGTAGATATTTGGATCAATGAAACTCAAACCCTAATCAACATACATTCTAATCTATTCAACAACATATATCAACAATCAACAACTTCAAGCATAATACCACAATAACTCTCACTTTCAACATTCTTCAATAACAAATCTAGAATTCCAAGCATCTTATCACCGCGATAATTCTGAACAATAGACCTTAGCACAATGCTCACTTTGTCACCCAACTTATTTCAGTAAGCTATTACTTTATGGAATGTTATAGAATAAACTTAGTAGATATTTGGATCAATGAAACTCAAACCCTAATCAACATACATTCTAATTTGTGCAACAACATTACTAATATTTCAGTAGAAACTTAGGATAATAGATACATCCCTTTATCTGGAGTCTTAGACAATCACACAACCTCATATTGAAAATTTTGATCTATACAATAGCCTTCAACCACAAAGAACTAGCCAATGCTACATGGAAAACATGAGCTCTAGTAATCCATTACCAATTCACAACAACATACTTTCATGAGGATAGCAAGTAGTCAAACTTAACTAGCTCAACAAAAAAAGTCCAGCTCTTAGCAACATACCATCATAGCTTCAACCATGAAATATAATTTTGTCCTCATCATACAAGATCCTAAAACAAACAATGATTTTCCTATATTATGATCCTAGAGCCATACAACACTTATTCATAAGCATACATGATACAATAAAAAATAACCTTTCTCATCATCCTTTCAACAACACATCATAGTAATTTTGACCCTAAATTTCAACACTTTATCTTCTTCACTTTCAATTGATTAGATTAGAAGACTTGATTTGATTGATTATAACAAACTTCAATACTCTTTATCTTCTTCACTCTCAATTGATTAGATTAGAAGACTTGATTTGATTGATTATAACAAACTTCAATACTTGGGGATGAATGAAGAGCATACTTTCATACTATAAAGCTTGACTATTTTTCCTCACTAGTCTAACTGAAAGACTAAAGGACATTGCAGTAACACTCCTTTTCGTAAAGAAAAAAATTATCCTAGCATAAGCTCATAAGACCTCATCCTTTCATGAAGAAGATTTGACCGCAACTTAAAAACAGTGATACACTTTGTAGGAGTAGCCAATTCATTTTTGTTACTTGCTCATTTTGAAAATGAATATCCTTTGCTGGGCATACCTTACATTATCATGGAAACCATATGTTTTGACTATGAACTAGTTCACATTGGTTACTACCATGATTTAAACTTGGAGCTTCATAATCAAATTGATTTAATGCATAGGCTCACCATTCAAACAGAATACATTGTACCATTGTACCAGATGCACCAACTCATACTCATGTGGCTCATAGTACTAGGATGCACCTTGTTTGCAAGAGAAAAGGTTAGAAATAACTTGCAGTAGAGGTTAGAAATAACTTGCAGTAGTTTATCCTAGCTTAGAAACTAACCACTACAACGATTTTAATAAGGCCAACCATCTTTGACAAAGCCCTAACACTTTCATAAATTCGCATAGGGACAATGATTTAACTATTTGATCACTCTATGTGATCACGCACCAGATTAGACATAACCTCGCATCCAGAACACATACATTGTGTGTTTAATCACACCAGAACTCATACATGTGACCATCCACCAAATCGGACTTTGCTTCACATTAAACAAGGTAAGGTTTGCACTATGAATCATTGCCATACAAATCATATTCCACTAGATCAAAAATATATTTCATTAATGTATCGGGTAAGAGATGACACCATAAATAGACAATATCATAAATAACACCATTAATGCACCTGGTCGTATCATGCTTTGCACTAGATCAGAGAATATGTAACCAAATTGATTTACTTCATTCGCACCACACACACTCCAGATCACCAGCTCTGCTCTGCCTTATGCTCAATTTATCCATACAATCATACCAGCGTATTGCATCACAGAGCTCCTTTGATGGATTATGACTACATTCTTTTCACTCGGTTTGAGACATACAACCAGAACATAAAAGATTACAATGTAAGCCTTCATTGCACCAATTAAAACTAAGAAAACACCTTCATGCTCCATCGCCTTGAATACCAGGTCTATATTTATTGAATTGATGCAACTATGCTACAGATCCATCGCACTATGATGTCAATATTTATACCAGATCGGGGCATCTGTAAATACCATGGGTTTTACCATGGGTATACCCATTGTAAAAATGCTGGTGAAGAATGTATTAGATTGACGACTCAGATTAGGTGCCACACAATATTGGGCCTTTCGACCAAATCAAATTCGACACCATAATGCCATGGGAAATTCGATGGACAATTCAATGGGAAACACGCCATGGTATCATTTGTGCAAGATATGGGTGGGATGGTTGTGTAATTCATGCAATGTGAAAAATATCACTCAACATAATTTACAAAGGCCGGAATCATAATAATTTTCCTGTATATCATAAACCTCCTCCCTGCATCATCAATTATTGTTTGTATCACTTAGACTACCCTATATAAAGGGTCCACCAAAGAATTGTCGTTAAATAGAACACTTGCACATTTCATTAGAGCACAATATCAAATAAAAAACAAGATTCATGTCACTGTTGACATCAATTCCAAAACACAATGATGTCAACAATTTCCCTATCCCATCAACTGCAAAAACTAGACTTGTGGGTGATGCTTCTCTCTCCCTCTCTAAAATGAATAGAAAAAGGCAACCATGTATCTCTAGAAACCAAACTTATCGGAATATACCTGCATACCAATCATTAGGAACCATAACTCTTGTGACTCTTGCAAGACAATGTGACATCAATGTCAAACAATTGTCCTTGTATTTGCTGATGCCAAAAAATTTCAGTAGAATGTGGTCTTTGACGATAAGAACACAATGTTTTGACACCAAATATGTCAACTTTCAAAACATTTATGAAGTACGTGTCTTTCTCAACTTCATCATCCTGGGAAACAATAGATCATTTATCAAAGTCAAAAGGTTGACAACCACATGTGCCAAACAATGTTTTATACTTGAATCATTCAAAAGATTTTCAACAGGTTGGTTGTATTTGAACCAACTCACAATGACTAAATAGATTTAGATATCTTCCCAAACTGTACAAAAGTTATTATCAATAATCAAAATGAGGTAAATCACCAACCTTAGGTATTGATCGAGGAAGACATGGATATAGGGCTTACCTCCTTGAACGAAGGAGTTGTACTTGATAGAGCTTTGGATGGAACAAAGAAACTGTATCAAACGAATACATCGTACTATGGCTTCTTGTAATTCATAAAACTATCTTGAAATCCTCAACCATCAACAAAATTTTCACATTCAAATTGAATCCAATAAATCTCATAGAGATACAAATTTATCTCACAAGTATTTAAATTACATAAAAAATACACAAATGGAAATTTTGAAGTCATTTTGATATCAGTAGTACTCGTGAGCAATTACACACTTGGTAATTATCTTCATCATCTCACGTGGATTCACCTGCAGGCTATGACAAAACTTGATGTCCAGGTACTCCAGATTTTTGAGCTCTCCTATTTTAGAGGACAGTAATTTTAACTTTGTACAACTGTTAAAATACAAAAACTTAAGGCTGCAGAGATTACCGATTCCTTCACTAACTTCTTCAATTTTAGTTGAAGACAAATTGAGAAATGCAAGCTGTGTCAGTTCCCACAATGTTCCTGGCAATGATTCTATTTGTGTGGAAGATAAATCCAACACCCTTAGAAAAGTGAGGTTACATAAAAATGCCTCTGGAATCTCTGTCAAACCCAGATTCTTAGTGAGGATTAGACTCACTAACTCTGGACATCTCAGTTCCCTTGTGGGCAAAGATCTAATATCATTGTCATAGACTGAAATTCTTTTACAATCCTTCTTAATCTCAGCCTCTGGGAACTGTTGAAGCATTTCACCTGCTCTTAACAAACAATTCTCGTATCTCTCCCCAATATAGATTACCATGTCCCTTACAACATCGTGAGTTCTCAACTGAAATAATTTACAACGCGTGCAGAGATCTACCTTGAACAAGCAACGATCTTCAAGCATCTTGATACAACTGTTCTCCCTGTCCTTTAAATATGCCGCCTCTCTGCTCTTAACAATCCCTTCTGCAACCCACATATTCTGCAACAGTTGCCCATCAATGGTTAAATCTTCTGGAAACATGGCACAGTACAGAAAGCAATTCTTTAATTTCGTAGGCAAACTATTAAAACTCCATTTCAAACGGTCATACATCTCTCGATCAAGACGTGGACGAGCCGTTGAAAAATTGAAATCCAATGTTGGGATCTGCATTAAATTGAAAGCATAATACCATTGTGAATCGCTGCTACCAATCATTGCAGCGGCTATTAAAATTATTGTTAATGGCAACCCTCCACAGTGGCCGGAAACTTGTCGCGCAATATCTTCTATTTCCCGCGGAACATGCCCATCCTTAAAAGCTATTTTGCAAAACAGGTTCCACGCTTCATCGGTGGAAAGGGGTTGTATTTGCAGTGACTTTTCTGGATTCATTTCTGCAATCAATTCTTGGTTGTGCGTAGAAAATACCACTTTGCTGGCTGTGTCAAAGACCACACCCAATTCTCCCAAATTGAGTTTCTTCCACATGTCGTCTAAGATGATAAGAACTTTCTTCGTCTTGAAATAGGTAGACAACACAATCTCCTTCTCAACATTGCAACCGCTTGCAAGCTCTAACTTAATTTTCTGAGCAATATCCTGAACCTCTATAATGGGAAATTGAGTAATTGTAACCCAAATAACATCATCAAAGACATTACTACCCTTGAAAGCATTGTAGATTTTTTGGAGCAATGTCGTTTTTCCAACTCCACACATACCATATACACCAATGATGTTAACGTGGGGAGTTTCAGTAAGCCACAAGTCTAGCTGCGTCTGGGCAGAGGTAATCCCCGAACCTATGAACCCGAAGTCTGGTTCGTAACAGGTGTGGCTGCTCATGTGCCGAGGAGACACCACAATATCTTCAGAATTGCAGAACGTTGAAAAGTCTCTTTCAAGTTGGTGAAATAGCTGATCAAAACTTGTTACCCATTTTTTAATTTGCTTGGAGAGTTTCGGCCGGCAGAGGAGGCAATCAAGACATGGCTGCTGCCGTTGCCATCTATCAAACAACAGTCTCGCCTCTTCAACTGAATCTTGTAGCATTTCCAAACAATCCTTCATCGTGTCTGGCAGCCTGTTTTCCTGATCTTGGAATTGATTCTCCATATCTCTTAAAAAACTCTTCTTACGAGTTAAGTCCGCTTCTTTGAAAAGCTGACTGTTTCCATCCAAACGAATCACATCGTCTATGTGTTGGATGCGTGAAGCAATAATATTGCTCCTTATTTTATTGGCCATGGCTTTTGAAGAGAGCAGAAGAAAACACTGAATACCGAGAAGAAACTTAAATGTAATCCTATGATATCATTCCAATTAATTGCAACAGAAATTGTAGATTGTTGTTAACTTGCAGGTGCAAAGAATAAAATGCGAGGGAGGCAAAGAATTAATTATGATGTAAAACGATTAAAGTTAAAGAATAAAATGTGAGGTTTAAGTATTCTCTCTTATAACAATTATTTTTTTGGAATTGGTAGCGACTTTAAGTATTGATGTAACTGTCCAAAAATGCTTAAAACCGAATGAGAATAAATAGCAATGTAAGAATTTGCATCCCTTCTTTCTGACTATGATTGAGAATTTTTTAAAGGAGTTAGAATAAAGTTGACTGTGAGGTTGTTCATTAATTATTGGCTGATGTCGGACTGCTTGATTGGCGTTCGAGATGCGTGTGCCCATTTTGTACGCAAGAAATAGGGATTACAATAAAAAGAGATTGATCTGCAAGAAACCGGGATAACCAAAAAAAACATAATGATGACGGCACCTTGTTTAAGAGAAAAAATTAGTTACTCCTTTACTGTTTACTGTTTACTCTCACTCTAACTCCTTAAGAATAACATTACAAATAAAAAATTTGTAAATATTTTGCACAGTTAAAAGACAAAAAGAAAAATAAAATAGTTAAGTCGCTTGCACAACCTTTGATCTTATTTGATATGAAAGTACAACTCTCTCAAAAATTTTGGCTTCCTCATTTTCTTACTATTACATTTATGGATAGGTGTAAGTTAAGAATGGTATCTCATGATGTGTTAATAACAACATAAATATGAAAAAAAACAATCTATTAACTTTAAGAGATGATTAAAGGTACTTAAATTGTAAATTTGATATGGTGTAAAAGGATGAAACGTAAGAAAATGAATCAGATTTCTAAATATATAATTTTTATTTATATAAATTTTGTGTGACCATGTGAAATTTGAGTTTTATTTACAATGTAGAATGTTCTCTTTTTACAACTATTTTTTAAAAATTTTATAGCATATTTTATATATTTTTATATTATGAAATTCATTATATTCTTGAAATTGCAAGGCCTTCTATCAGTGCTACATGGAAGAGTCTTAACATTATGGGATTGCATATCTCAATCTATATTAACACACCATACAATTTATTTTAAAAATAGTTAAGGTAAAAAGAGTTGTAACAAAAATAAAGAAGAGGTTTTTATTTTAAGCTCTTAATATATATGAAGCCAAAAATGTATAAAAAAATGGTAAACAATATTAATTAGAATAAAAAATAAAAATGAATTGTATATTTGGAATCTATACTTGACTATATTTTTTTATAGTTTCATAAACAAAAAAATTGTATATCCTATAGATAAATAATGTCAAATATAGAGGCACTAAGAGGTTTTTTGAAAACTAAAAGTTTTAATGTATCTATAGCCTAAACCATCAAGTTTGTCATCATGAACCTATATCCAAGGAAATCAACTCAACAGACATATATGTTAGAGTTGTCACTCTCACCTGGAAATAAATTAAATTTAAAGGAACATGCACATGCTCTAGGAACAAACATGCACTCCAAACTATTTCTTCTATATCTAAGCCTCTTGCTCCTCATATCCTCCTCATTTTCCACTCACCCCCCACCTTGTCATGCCCATGTTTCCTAGTGTCAGCTATATCCCTATCTCACCTCTCTCCCTCCCTTATGTATCCACCATTTGCCTCTTGTCATTTCCTCCACCTTTTCCTCTCTTGCAGCACACCCTCATACCCACCTCCATTTATTTTACCTCTCTCCCCCTCTTATCACCTACCCCTCTTTTCCACCCATACCAATCCACCTTCCCTTTATACTCACCTTCTCTCTCAACCCCTTCATCCCCTTGACCCCTTATCTCACCTATCTCCCTCTCTTTTGTAGCCTCAACCTTTCCCTTAAATGACCATTGCCATCCCCTCTTTTATAACCTTCTCTTGCAACCTTCCAACGATGTTTCCTTCCTTTTCTTCATGCCCACCACTCCCCTTCTTCTACCCATCATACCTTTGTCTCTTCTCACCTCCATAAGCCACGACATTCCATGTTCGCCTCTGTTGGGAAAAATACTGAGGGGCGGGGGTGAATTAGTATTTTAAAACTCACTTAAACTTTTCTTTCTTATTCAGATTTATGTACGTGACTATAATGAAGTAAACATGTGTATGTACATGAATGTTATGCATATAACTAGCATATATCGATTTAACTAAATTTTCTAGTAATTCATCATTTGTTTAACTTGAACTAGTGTATTAGTGCTTCATTAGGCATTAATTAAACAATAGCCATGTGTTAACTAGGAAATCCCTCCTATGGATACAAGCGATCCCTCTAGACCAATGTGTGGGTTTAGTAAAAACTATGACACAAGAAGAAAACTTGCTTAACCTAGATCGGAATTAAAAATGTGAAAGGGAGATAGCCTACCTCTCTCCTATGCACTCGACCTTTGATGACAATCCCAATCCCTTAGCATCCAGGATTTCTCCTCGCTATTCCTTGTGTCTAAATACCTGCAAGAGAGATCAAAAGAGAACAACAAAAGAGATCATAGCATATTCATTCCAATGTAAGTTATACGATAGATCAAGGAGTATTGTTCTAAACACACTATCATAAACAAGCCTATGGGAAGTAAAACATGCTTTGTATTAATGATTAAATCAAAGAGGATTGCATACAACTGATGCCTTAATGTTGAGGGCCTTATTTAGGATGGTTCCATGTCCAAGACAAACTTAACAAGCTCTCCTTTCCTCTCTCACGAAAATGGAAGCATCTAAGCACAATTGAGAAAAGGAATGGCAACCAGTAATGACCAACCCATTGAGGAAATTGAAGAATAGATTTATAGTGATGGAGAGGAGGTTAGAGACTCACCAAATGGGGAAGAATTTCCTTATCTGAAAAATAATATCCCTAAAGGTAGGATCAAAGGCTCTAAATGGGAGTACTTCGACCATATCTTCATCCAATGACTACCAACTCGCCATTCTTGAGGCTTTTAGGAAGAGAAGATTCTGCTCCATTTTTTGATAAATTTCCTAAAAAGGATCAGCGCAGATTTTCCTATCAAAAGTTGCGCTTCCAGCACTAGCCACTAGTTAGACAAAAGTTTATCAACAATGATTTTCCTACTTAGTTTTCCATCTCTTTAGGGATGTGTTGAGCATATAATTCATGGTGAATGGTTTTACACATCTTTTGGCACTTTACGACATTTGTGATGGCAGTGGAACAAAGGATGACACTTTGGGTACAGAGTTGGGAATGTGACAAAATATTGTTTAACATAGGCCCCCTAAAGCATGAAAGTAGAATAGGAAATGATGGTTGAAGTGTTTTATCAGTTAAGGAAAGGAACTTGGAAGACCACCGTTAGGAGACTTGCAAATCAACCATGATACAATATAATACATCTCTGATATATACATATGCTTGATAATAAATCTAAATAGGAATCAAAATATAATACATGAATGGTATGGACATAACCATCCATCTGAAAAGGATCATGCCTATGGATCCATGGCCTGGACACAGTCATCTATATGAAAAGGATCATGTATAAGGATCCACGACATGGACATAACCATTCGTATGAAAAGGATCATATATACAATCATGAATACTTAATAACTTCTTGCATCTTAGATTTTAACACATGAGATCCAGGGTCTTCATCTATATCTCGACCAAAGCACAAATCTAACCATGTGAATAGATGTGTTGACGTCGAACATGGTAGAAGCCACCTGATTACCGATCAATAATGTAAACCATTAATAGGCACAAGAGAAACCACCAATAATGACAATGGGCCTCAAGGTACACCAGTATAATCTTCAAGTTCGAATAGGTGAGTTGAAGTCAAACACTTGCATAATCATTCAATCAAAGGCCAATGATGTAAGTTTGTGATCGAACATGAAGCAATTTCCATTGAGGCATGCAACCTCTCATCTCGATCCTGACTGATGAGCCTCGGAATTGGGTAACTTATTGGGCTCATTTTGCCTAACTGTTCTTCGTCAATCCACCATTTTTCATAGTTTATGCATGTTTTTTGAGTATATTTATGTTAGTTGAACAAATGAGGATAGTCATTTGACCAAGAAGGCTAACACGTGGTTAATGCAGATTTTTGGACAAATTTTGGACCAAGGCCAAGCAATTATGAGCCAAATGACAAACAAGCATGAAGGAACAAGGGTGAGGATTCGTAGGAAGGGTGTCCCCTGCATTAAATGGCCCCTTCCTTGAAATCTCCACCCTCAGCTCAGAGTTTAGCAGGCCATCGAAAAGGATTCCCAAGGGCAGCTGAGCAGTCTTGTGTAAAGTGGCTGATCACTGGCATTTTGAGCAGCCGAGCCCCTTGAGTTAAGGAGGGATGTTGGAGACCCTTGTAGTGCATAAATAGGAAGGCTTCCAACCTTCATAGGTTACTTTTTGAACTGTTGTATTTTGCACTATAGTGTTGTTATTTCTCAGCTCATTTTGTAGCTGTTGATGTATAACTTTCTTTGTGACATGGTTATTTTTGAGTAATGGAAAGCAGCTTTATTTGGCATCAGTTCTGAGTTTTTCTTAGGAGCCTGTAGCTCTTGTGGTTGGGCCCAACCCAAGTGCCAAGGCTTCCTTTGCATACTGTTATTTGTTTTTAGTATCTTTGCAAAATAATTTATGTTAAGTAGATTAGAATCTTTCTTGGTTACCTAGATCATATTTGATAATTAAGAAGGCTTTTCATGTTCAGATTGATTTGATAGGTTAATAACAGGGAAGATCTTCAGGAAAAGGCTATCAAGCACCTCGGATCTCACCTCTCCCTCAGTGGGATCGTGAGCTGGGACCAAGGTGACCTTGCTGCCACCAAAAACACTGTCTTTGCTTCACCATGCAATTAGTAGTGTTAGATTCTCATTTGCAGAAGTTGATACCAGTTGTGGTTACATGCTCAAGTTCATGATTGCTTAGTTTCATATTTATTTCACATGGTTTCGTTGCAAATAAACTTCTGTTCATTTTCTTTGCTGTTATCTAGGTCAGATTAGGTTAAAGTAGCTAGGTCCTTGATTTTCCGAGTCTTTGTTTGTTCAATTTGAGAAATAACTTGCAGAGCACCTGTAATACTTCTCTATCTACCCGTACTCCATCAATCCCACTTGCTCCATCCTCTAACCTGGATTATTACCTTACCTTTACCACATTCGCTCGCTTTGCCCTAATTCCCATATTTTTGTGCAACATTTCTCTACCCCTCTTTGAACAAATCCAACCATCCTCACCACTCCTCAGCTCCATCCACCAAGTCCTGGACCTCCTCACACCCTTATTTCACCTCCATACCCACTCCTTCACTTTTCTTCCTCCATCAATCCTCCAAAATCCCCTTTCTGAACATCCTGTAGAAATTACAAAAAATCCTGTAGAAATTCTAGAACATCATGTAGAACACCTGCAGACTTCCTGTAGAAGCTCACGAAAGCAGTTTCTTGATAGAAAAACTCTGTGAAATTCTCTGGAAGGGTGATAGGGACCCCTTAGGCCCTCTCCGAACCTTCATGACCTCCTGCAAGCATTTCCTCTCACCAATCCATCTCCGCATAGTAAAAAACAGTTAAAGCACATGCACGATAATTCTGACAACTTATTCAAAAATACAAAAGGATGTTTCCTTCAGATTTTACTACAGAAGTAGCTTAGAAACATGCATTTTACCTTCCTAGAAGTCAATGGCATCTCTTTCAATAGCTTGCATCCTCTTTCTTTCATCAGTAGGGCTAGCTAGTAAATTAGGGTTTGCTAGGGTTTGCATTTCCTTTCAGATTTTCAGTTTCTTTCCGCAAGTAGATTAGCTTCCTTCAAGTTAGCTTCTATCCATCAGTTAAAAAGCTTCTTCTTAGAGCTCATAGAAGTTAGCTTAAGCTCCTAGCGGACTTATGCCAGCTGACCAAGTGACAGCCGCGGCAAGAGCTAGTACTTGTGCATACAACACTATCGCTTCCAAGTTTGTTACGAACTACCGGGTTGATAAACGTAAAGAAGGGAGTCCCAGGAGTTGCAACATTATTGATGCAATACTGGATCCCACCATTCTTTTTGGCGCCGTTGCCGAGGAAGTGTCAGAGTATTTGTGATTGTTGCTTTTCTTCTATTTTCTACTACAACCTTCTACTAAGTAGTTTATTTCATTTCCATTCTGCCATTTCATTTATGCAAAAGTAGACTAGGCATTTCCTGCTTTCCTAGACTAGCATTTTAATTATGCAAGCATAGATTAGCATTTCAATTTTACAAGCATAGAGTAGCATTTCAATTCTGCAAGCATAGACTAGCATTTCAATTCCACAAGCGTAGCCTAGCATTTCATTCCTGCAATTTCATTTCAGCAAAATAGATTAGTCCTTTCCTACTTTCATTTCAATTCCACATTTTCATTTCAACAAGATAAATTTTAGTTAATTGCAATTCAATCTATTTTAGTTTTGCAGGTACAAGCAGAAAAAAAACAAAAGCAGCCAAAAATATTTCATTTCATGCCTCGTAGGAACAGAGAAAATACCAGAAAACTCTTACTCAACACCCCCACCACATCACTGAGTCACCCTTCTCTCTTCTTTGGTGGTCATGATCTAGAAGAACCTATAGGTGAACCTCCAGAGAGATACGAAGATCCTATAACAGAAGAAGAGCAAGAGAACATCCCTCTTGAGACCATGGCTAAATACAAAAATGGTATAGAAGATCAAGAGAGAATAGAAGGTTCCTTTCCCATTTGAGAGACCAATGGGGACATGAAAATGGAGAACATAAGTCCCTCAGCCTTACCTCACTTCCATGGATTGACCACTGAAGACCCTGATACCTTCCTGTTTGAGTTTGTTGTCCTTTGTCGAACTTATGATTATGTCGAGGACAAGCAAAAGTTGAAACTCTTTCCTTCTACCCTCAAGGATGTAGCACTACGCTGGTTCATGGGGCTACCTGGAAACCGTATCACCACTTGGGCTCAAATGCAGCAAGCCTTTAACAACAAATACCGAGACTATTGTAGGTCAAAGGAAACAAAGGGAGAGATCTTTCGGATGACCATGGGAAATGAAGAGTCTTTAGAAGACTACGAGGAAAGGTTCCAACTTAGTTATAAACGGGCCAGGTACACACTTGACCCTGAATCTCTGAAGCTGGTTCTGCTCCGAGGAGTCCCTGAAGACCTTCTAGATATCCTCATTTGCTAGCTGGAGGAGACATCTACTAACTACCTTATGAGGACATAAAGACTGTGTTTAGAAACCCTTCTAGGGCAGCCAGGAAAAGAGGTAGGGGGAATCCACTTTCACCTAGTGCCACCTTCTACAAGAATGAGTTTTATAATCAGATGGAAGACCTCAAAAGTGAGATGAGACAGACCATTGCTATGCAACTTGATACTTTCTGAATCCAACAAAAGAAAGAGGAAGCTGAGAGGGATTTGGCCATTTTATGTCCCAGATGTACGAGGAAGCACCCTAAGAACAAGTGTCCAATGCACTCAATAGAGGTATGTTTCATTTGTGAGGAAGACCACCCCACAAACCAATGCCCAACCTTACCCGGATTTAAAGCCATGTACCAGGGGACTGACGCAACCACTGAACCTCTCTACTTCCTCAACCAAAGGAGGCTGCATGGGCTCAGACCTTACCAGCAAGGGATGCAAGGGACATCCCAAGCTTATTATAGCCCGAACCAATCTGCTCATATACCTTCTTGGGGTCCCCCTACTCATCCTTCCTGGTCTGCACCTCCTCCATGGTCCTATCCATCTCAATAGCATACTCAACCTACTTCTCATTCATTTCACTCACATGTCCATCCACAATCTCAATGGAATGCACCTCAGCCAGGGTGGAGGCCCAATACAACTCTCTTCCTGCCATTCTGCCTCCACCACCTGCTCAATCGCAACCATTACCTCCTGCTCCTCCAAGACAACCCCAGATGCCTACTCAACCTAACCTGAACCCCAATAATAGATAGGCCCAACAGGTATACACTGGGGAGACAACATGCCCTACCTACGCTGTGGAGATCTTGGAGATCAACCTACGATTTTGGAAGGTCCTTCCAGATCGCCAACCTCCTCCCCTGAAGGATGAGGAAGAAAAACAAGAAAGTGAACCCAAAGCCATTCCACCATTTCCTGAGCGATTAACAGTAACCATGCAACCAAACCCAGAGGAGACTGAACTTCTGGGAGAACTTAAGCAGTTGTGTGTGAAAATACCACTTCTCTAGGCCATAAAATATGTACCAATATACAAAAAATTGATCAAGGAGAAGTGTTTCAGGCACCCAGGCAGGCACAAGAGAGATGCCCTGACTATCAATGTCATAGGAAAACTATTCGATCTAATGTTGGAGCAAGTAATTTGTCCAAAATATTTGGACTCTGGGAGTCCTGTAGTTGATGTCCACATCAATTGCACCATAGTCCCCCACACCTTGATCGATCTAGGGGCTACCATTAATGTGATGACCAGGGACACTATGGTTAAACTCAACCTTCAAAGTTCCTTAAGGAAGACCTCGATAGTACTGCAGTTAGTAGACCACTCCACCGTGGCTCCCGAAGGGATTGTGGAAGATGTCCTGGTCTCTGTTGACTCTTGGGAGTACCCCGTGGACTTCTTGGTCCTTCAGTAAAAGGAAAAACTCACTGGATACCCCCTCATTTTGGGAAGGCCTTGGTTAGCTACTACGGATGCTTACATCAGTTGTCGAGTCGGAAGCATGACCATCAAGAATGGTCCTATGTCCAAATAGCTAGTCCTCTATCCTCCTGCCCAACCTATGCTTATACATGACTTACCACTCTGGTTGGAAGAGGGAGATAAGGATGAAGTCTACTCTGCACCTTTGTGCATAGTAGATACCACTAGGGGAGGCCCTCAAACCGAGGATGACTTGATTGAGAATTTGATTCAAAACTCACCTCTTAGTGCACTGTCATTAGAGGAGTTGGTGGAAGATACCCAATCCAGTGCTTTAGTGGACCTCTGTGTGACTGATCCGACCTCTCCCAGAGTTAAGAGTGTGGAATTTGGCCCCAAAAAGAACCTTAAAGATCATCTCCTCCCTATCCCCCTCCCAGGAGAAGGAGTAGTGTAGCTTATTGAACAATCATTTGGATGCTTTTGCTTGGAGCTATAAGGAGATGAAAGGAGTCCACCCTTCAGTCTATACCCATCACATTTATATTAAAGAGGATTGTAAACTAGTTAGGCAACCTCAAAGGAGAATGAATCCAACCCTTAAAGACATTGTCAAAGAAGAATTGCAAAAATTGTTGGATGCATGATTCATCTACCCCATCTCTGACAGTGAGTGGGTCTCACCTCTAGTGCTTGTGCCCAAGAAAAATGGGAAGTGGAGAATCTGTGTAGATTAATGAGAACTTAACAAAGCCACCAAGAAGGACCATTTCCCTTTGCCTTTCATAGATCAAGTGTTGGATGGACTGGCAGGGAAGAAGTTCTTCTCTTTCCTAGATGGGTTCAGTGGGTATAATTAGATCCAAATCAGCCCGAAAGACCAAGATAAAACCACCTTCACTTGTCCATGGGGTATCTTTGCCTATCGGGTCCTTCCCTTTGGGTTATGCAACGCTCTTGCTATGTTCCAGAGAGCAGTATTGAGCATATTTGTTGAACTGGTTCACGATTCGATGGAAATCTATATGGATGACTTTACTCCTTATGGGTCCAACTTCCAAGAAGCATTGATTAACCTGGGAAAAGTTTTAACCAAGTGTATTGAGATGAACATGTCCCTCAGTCCCGAAAAATGTGAATTCCTAATGATTGAAGGGATTGTGCTAGGTCATACAATTTCTCAACAAGGATTACAGGCGGATCCTAACAAGATCGCTATCATCCAAAAGGTTCCACCTCTTCAAAAGGTCAGAGATGTTCGGAGTTTTCTAGGCTTGGTAGGATGTTATAGAAGATTCATTAAAGATTTCAGTAAGCTAGCCTCGCCATTGTTTAGTCTCTTAGGGAAAGATGTTGAGTTAAAATGGACTGACGACTGCCAAGGGGCTCTGGATGAATTGAAAGTTAAGCTGGTATTCGCCCCGACCTTGAGAAGTACAAACTGGGCCCTACCTTTCCACATCCACAGATGCCTCGAACAAAGCCATAGGGGCAGTCTTAGGACAAGTTGAGGAGAAACTACCATATGCCATATACTTTGTCAGCAAAAACCTGTCTAAGGCAGAGATGAACTATACTATAACCGAGAAAGAGTTCCTGGTTGTAGTCCATTCCCTGAACAAGTTTAGACACTACATCACTAGTTATATAACATTCGTATACATTGATCATGCTGCGATTAGATATTTAATGAATAAGCCTGATGTAAATGCTTGTATCATTAGATGGTTACTTTTGTTGCAACAGTTTGATTTGGCTATTGTCGACAAGCTAGGTAAGGAAAATGTTGTTGTTGACTTCCTGTCTAGATTGGATTTGCCTGCAGGTGAAGAAGGGATAGTGGATGACCAGATGCTATATGAACACCTGTTTGCTATCTCAGTACTCTCTCCATGGTTTGTTGATATAGAAAATTACTTGGTCTCAACACAGTTCCCTCCACATCTATCCTCAAAGGAGAAGAGCAGAATTGTGAGGAAGAGTGCCCCATTCACTTGGATCGGGGGCAACCTGTTTAAACTTGGCCCAAATCAGATCTTGAGGTGTTGTGTTAGGGAGGAGGAAGTCTTTGACATCCTCCTAACCTGTCATGATGGGCCTTGTGGAGGCCACTTTGCAGCAAAAAGGATTGCCTTCAAAATTCTACAGGCAGGCTACTATTGGCCTACTCTCCATCAAGATGTTAGAAGATACATCAGCTAGTGTGACCGATGTCAGAGGATGGGGAAACCGACTCCAAGGGATGAAATGCCCCTCCAACCTCAAGTGAGCTTTGAGCCATTTGAGAAGTGGGGTATGGATTTTGTGGGTCCTATCAACCCTCCTTCAAAGCAAAGGTCTTACATCATTGTGTGCACCGATTACCTAACAAAGTGGGTAGAAACAAAGGCAATCAAGGCAGCGACAAAAGAAAAAGTGGTTGAGTTTTTAAGGGAAAATATCTTCTACAAGTTTGGCTACCCAAGAGATTTAGTCACTGATCAAGGAATCCAGTTCACCTCTAACTTGATTAAAGACCTGCTTGCTCATCACAAGATCAAGCACAAAACTTCCACCTCGTATCATCCACAAGCGAATGGGTAGGTGGAAGTCACTAATAGAGCGTTGGAAGAGATTTTGACTAAGGTGGTGAGTAGCAATAGAAAGGACTGGGCAGATCGCCTGGTTGAGGCCACCTGGGCCTACAACACCACTTGGAAAACTACAACAGGTTTCAAACCTTATGAGTTGGTCTATGGGAAAAAAAATTTGTTGTCCATAGAGTTTGAGTACAACACATTGAGGGTGGCAGCTCAACTGGACTTAGATCTCAGCCATGCTCAATGTGAAAGATTACTGCAACTGAATGGATTAGATGAACAGAGAATGGAGGCCCTCCTCCACTCAGAAGTAGTCCAACTCTAGAGGAAGATATGGCATGACTGGCACCTTAATGAAAAGCAATTCCAGCCAGGAGATTGGGCACTGCTGTATGACTCAAGATACAAGGATTTCAAAGGGAAGTTGAGGACAAGATGGTTAGGACCATATACAGTGGAGAAATGCAATGACAATGGTTCAGTCCTTATCAGGACCATTGATGAAGAAGCCATCCCCATGCTTGTCAATGGGAATCGATTGAAAATATACAGGAAACCCCTTTCGAGGCAAGAGTTCATTGAAACTTTGGACAAATCAGTGCTGGTAGTGGAGTAGGGCCCTGCCTCTATTCCAAACACACCCTGATCATAAAAAAAAAGGGAAAAAAATAGGAATAAAAATATCCTTGGTTGAAAACCTCTTCGTGGCACCCAGGTTTTCAAGGCACCCAGAGCAGACAATGAGGGTGAAAACCTCATGGAGGCGCCCCAACAGTCTCTAGAAAAAATAAAGAAATGGAATAAAAATATCCTTTGGTGAAAACCTCTTTGAGGTGCCTAGGGCAGATAGTGGGGGTGAAAACCTCATGGAGGTGCCCAGCCATCTCTTAAGAAAAAAAAAAAAAAAGAGAAAAGAAAAGAGAAAAAAGAAAAAAGAAAAAAGGCCTAATCTCTGTAAAATAATTGCAGGTTGCAGGGAATACATTGCAGGGAAGGAGGGTCGCGTAAAATGAGAATAAGGGTCCGTACCAGGCTAAGGTACATCCCTACAGACACTCCCTCCATGGCCACTCACCTTTCCTAGGATTTGATCACATTCGGGTCGAGATTCCACCTTCTACAGGAAGTTCTGGGCTTTCTATAGGAAGTTATGTATTTCTATAGGAAACATCCTTTAGAACTTTTGGGTGAGCTAAATTCAATTTTGGAAGGGAATCTGAAGCTTGGAATCTATTGGTTAGGCCTGTAGCCGCCGCTCTATTCCACCCATCACCATATGGCACCCTGTTCCATCTCTTTACACTTCCGTCACCCACCTGGTTATGTGTTCCTGCACAGTCATACAAGAAACCCTGTTTGCCTCAGATTGATAGCAAGAATTTTTAGTGACAAGTCAAGCAACAAAGTCTCACACACTCTACCTGTCCAAGCTCTATTTAGACTCTTCATCAATGAATCCAGTCCTCGTCCGCAATATGGCCCTGCTCGTTTAGCCTGCATCCCAGGAGGAGAAGCATCTATAGGACATCCTACAGGAATCATGTAGCAGCTGATCCCTCTGGAGCACATACTCTGGAGGCAGGGATAGTTGAAATCAACACAGGGAACATGCAAAAGGCTCCTCTCGGATGTGAGAACATCCTCGGCAACCAAAATCAAATAGATCCTGTGCATGCAGCATTTACAACCGAAGGATCGGGTTCCAAAGCCATGCATACCGCATCAACAAATGAAAGAATGAGTTCTAGCACCCATGCATGAGGTAGAAGCAAGAGAAGCAGTGGCTCCAAGACCCGAAGTCTGCATAATGCGTCCACGACCACGTAGGTAAGTGTCTAAACTCATTCGCCAATTTCATAAACTATATTTTGAAAACTGCATGTTTGTGAAAATGGTTTGGATTGAAAGAAATCGAAGGCCAATCAACTGGCCACTCTCAGCCAGTTACACATCTTCGTGGGATCCGAACAAGCTCAGTTGTGTTCAAAATTGCCGATGAGACATGCAACTAACACGTGTGGAGTGTCCAGTCGGGGAAAATCGGTGGGACTGGCAGTGGTGGCAGTGGTTAATGGCAGAGGGGAGATAATTGCAGCCAGGGACACGTAGAGAAATTATGGCCATGACGTTGGATAACAGTTCGGTCTAGCCACCTCACCCCCTCGCCACGAATTGCGTCGTAGTTCAAAAATTCTCGGCTAAAGACTTGCACCACCCGTTGTTCATTTGCACTTGCAACATCCTCGGTTGAAGTACACAACCTCTGCTTCCACAATATGTTAACCCGTCGTCCTCCAACGAGTTTTTCAGCCCGTTTCAAAATTCTCCACGTATCAGGCTCGTTCAGAGGCACAGTGACATCCTATAGAATCCAGAAAGAGTTCTATAGGAAGAAGCTCTACATGAAGTATGACATAGCCTTCTGTAGCAGAGAAGCCTAGAATTTTCTTCGTCGATTTGGAGTTCTGAGAGAGGTAGGCTCGAAAACACTCTTCCATGCATGATATGTTTCAAAATGGCGGTGAATTGAACTGTCTTGAATTGGAGAGTCAGAGACAAGTCTTCCTGTGAGTCAAAAATAACAGTTTGCTTGTGTGTTGCACAAAATTTCTCAGCCAGTTCTGCATCAAAATTCTCCCCCATGGTTCCTGTTAAAAAAAATCTTTCCTGTAGAAAAGATAAAGCACTGTGAGGGCTAACCTGTGTATGAAGAATTTGAACTTACATGATTGTATGTATGCTGAGGATGAAAATTGAGCTTTGTGCCCTGTCTGTGGAAACCTAATTCTTCCTTTTACATATAGACAACCGAGTTTTGGGCAGCAAAAGCCTTAGAACCAGGGAATTGGTGTAGATTAAAATTTAAACACCGAGAGATCCTTCCTTGAAGTTCAATGGAGGAAACCATAAACAACATTCCATTTCTTATCAAAGCACAAAACAGAGCACTCTCACCATGCCAGGGGGTTTATCAGGAAGGAACCCTCAGATTCTAGTAAATTGTGTGAACATCCTGAGGTGGTGAACCTCTTCACCTATGCCAACTGGATGACCTTTTGTGACAAAATTCAGGGTCAAGACGATGAGATAACGGAGGAATTCTTAATGTCCCTGCAACCTAATTCAAAGACACAGGCCACAATGAATTTCAGAGGGTTGACCCTAAAGCTTACCCCTGAACTCATTAGTCGAGTTACTGGTTTGCCATTAGGGATACCCTGGAGCAAAGAGGAGAGGGCATTGGGCCAAAAAGCCAAGAAAGAATTCTTCCTACCAGAGGAACATTTTGTAGAAGACAAGAACGGGGTCCAGAGAGCCAGATTACATCCTCTTTGGAGCGAAGTCAGTCTCCAAATCATGAAATACATTACCTGTGAGGGGCAGTTCAGTATTGTCTACGGCTATCATTTCCGATTACTAAGTGAACTAAGACATGGGTTGGATTTACCTCCAGAAAAGAAGTTGAGCATCCCCTATTTCCTTGTGCAATCATTAATTGAATGTGGCACAAAATTGAAGGAAGGAACATAGGGTCAGTTAGCCCATCATGGGCTTATCAAGATTTTAGTGGAAGATGCCATCCACATCTACACTGTCCCCCTCTCTTGGGAGATTTCCCGCAACATGTCTAGAGATGATGATATTTGAATTTTGGCCAAGGAACTCACCTCATCTAGTAGTGAAGAAAGGAAACACACTAAGGCAGGAGAGAAAGCCAGTGGTAAAGAAACACAAGAAAGACCACCACAGAAAGAACAGAAAGAGAAACAAGGAAAAGGCCAAGTTGCTGAGCCTAAAACTGTGGGAGGAACAATGGCACAAACACCCAGGGAAAAACAATTACAGAGTAGAGTAGAGAGGACTGAACAAGTCCAAACAAAGGAGGGCACAACCAAGGCAATGAAATAGAAATTAAAAGGAAAGACACATCCATCCAAGTAGACCGAAATAGTTGAAACTGTTTCTACAGGAAGCATGAAAATAGTCGACACAGGACTTTCTACAGGAAGCATGGAAACATAGCATCAAAAGGAGAAATCACCTAAGATTTTGGCTAGGAAGGCAACAACTGTGCTAGCTACCTTAAGCACATCTCCAAAACAAAAGGGGAAGCGAAAAAGGGAGCCTTCCACGTATTTTAAGGCAAGAAGGAGCACACAGATAAAATCTGGCAGACCCTAGCCATAGTCAAAAGAGCCAATTACGATTGAGGACACCATAGCTAAACAAAAGGAAAGGTCTCCTTCAAAGGCATCCATCACCTATGAACGGGGAAGCCCAAAAAAGTCCACCTGGAGAGAAAGGATTAAAATGATGGACACAAAGACCTCTCTATAGGATGCTGAGACAGTTCTAGAGGAAACGCTGGCTAGGCTAAAGGAGACCGAAGCATTGGAAGAAAAGGCAGCTAAATCATCACAGGGGGAATAAAAGGCTAAGAACATTATGGAACCAAACCCCCAACCTAGCTTGAGCTCCTACTATAACCTGTTAGAGGCCGGAAATATCATTCCCCAAAAATTCGTAGTGCCACTTTTCTTTGCACTAGAAGAAGAGAGAGTGAGGATCCACACTTGGATGAAGATCGCCAAGTCCAAGGGTGTGGCAGATATAGGTCCCCTGGAAGAACAACTCAAGGAGGCAAGAAAGGAATTGGATATGGTGAGGCACGTGGAAAGCAGCCAGCGAGCCAAGCTACAGGAAGAAAATGAGTTGCTTAAACAGCAACTACAGCTACAAGGACACTATAAGGAAGACAGGCCCCACAGCTTGGGAGAACAGTGGCAACAGGAGGAGCCGACAATAAACAAAGAAACCCCCGATGAACAACAGAGAAGAGATGGGTTGTAGGCTGAAATTGAGGCACTAACTAGATAGCTACAGGAGAAGGAATTGCAAGCAACACAGGAGATACAGTCTCTCAGGCAACAAGTACAAGAGAAGGAGGCCCAATTGGCCTACATGGCTAGCTAGGCAGTGGAGGCAATGCAGTGTAGGCAACCTACCAAATCATATTCCTTATACCTTAAGGATTAGTGGTTGCAGTTCGAGATTAACACCTTGGCCTAAAGGGGCACCACTCCGTTTCAAAACTACCATCAATTCATGGCTTTATGTGACAGTAGCTCATCAGAGGACAAGGCCAAATTATTAGAGTTATACCTACACAACTTGGCCCTTCCCAACATGAATTTGTGGGATCCCAATGCTGCAGTAGGAGATGTGCAACTTATGGCCATGGCCTCTTGGCTAAATCATGAAGAAAAGAGAGCAGCAGAGGTCCGAAATGTTATGGACAGGGAACTAAAGGAACCACTAATGATCAGAGCAGAGCCGGAGGATCCCTCATCATTAATATACGCCCACCAACACTTGGCCAATGACTCTTAGGCCCTACCAGACTACATTGAACGACAAGCTTAAGCCATAGCCCATTTTGAGGACATGGAGAGATTGTTGGGGGATATCTATGTTCATGCTTGCACCTGGAGGTGGAACACACTGTCCCACAACCTAGAAATAAGAGAATACCACTCCCCAACAAGGATGAGGGAGGCCTTGGCAAGGGTACCCCTCTACAAACAGTCTATGCAGAATCTTCAGGCCAACTGGGTCGGCCTCAAGTTCAGTTCTCCCTTGCTTTTGGGGCTGCTGGAAGGAGTCAAAGAAGAGGAGGAACACAGGAAGTGGGAAGAAGTGGAAAGAAATGCAGGATTTCATGACCATGAAGAAGATATCACCTCAGAGGCCTGCAATGTGAGGGAGGCGGTCAAGGAAATCAAGGATGATGAGCTGGATTAGTTGCTCAGAGGATGAGCAACCCATTCAGCAGGGGGGTGATGATGAGCCCCGAAATTGGGTAACTTATTGGGCTCATTTTGCCTAACTTTTCTTCATCAGTCCACCATTTTTCATAGTTTATGCATGTTTTTTTAGTATATTTATGTTATTTGAATGAATGAGGATAGTCACTTGACCAAAAAGGCTATCACATGGTTAATGCATATTTTTGGACAAATTTTGGACCAAGGCCAAGCAATTATGAGCCAGATGACAGCCAAGCATGAAGGAACAAGGGTGAGGATTCACAGGAAGGGTGTCGCCTACATTAAATGGCCCCTTCCGCGAAACCTCCACCCTCAACTCGGAGTTTAGCAGGCCACCAAAAAGGATTCCCAAGGGCAGCCGAGCAGTCTTGTGTAAAGTGGCTAATCACTAGCAGTTTGAGAAACCAAGCCCCTTGAGTTAAGGAGGGTTGTTGGAGACCCTCGTAGTGCATAAATAGGAATGCTTCTAGCCTTCATAGGTTACTTTTTGAACTGTTGTATTTTTCACTATAGTGATGTTATTTTCTCAGCTCATTTTGTAGCTGCTGCTATATAAATTTCTTTGTGACATGGTTATTTTTGAGTAATGGAAAGCAGATTTATTTGGCATCAGTTCTGAGTTTTTATTAGGAACCTGTAGCTCTTATGGTTGGGCCCAACCCAAGTGCCAAGGCTTCCTTTGTGTACTGTTATTTGCTTTTAGTATCTTTGCAAAATAATTTCAGTTAAGTAGATTAGAATCTTGCTTGGTTACCTAGATCATAGTTGATGATTAAGAAGGCTTTTCATGTTCATATTGATTTGATAGGTTAATAACAGGGAAGATCTTCAAAAAAAGGCTATCAAGCACCTCAGATCTCACCTCTCCCTCAATGGGATCATGAGCTGGGACCAAGGTGACCTTGCTGCCACCAAAAACACTGTCTTTGCTTCACCATGCAATTAGTAGTGTTAGATTCTCATTTGCAGAAGTTGATACCAGTTGTAGTTACATGCTTAGGTTCATGATTCCTTAGTTGCATATTTATTTCACATGGTTTCGTTGCAAATAAACCTCTGTTCATTTTCCTTGCTGTTATCTAGGTCAGATTACGTTAAAGTAGCTAGGTCCTTGATTTTCCAAGTCTTTGTTTGTTCAATTTGAGAAATAACTTGCAAAGCACCTGTAATACTTCTCTATCCACCCATACTCCATCAGTCCCACCTGCTCCATCCTCTAACCTGGATTCTTGCCTTACGTTTACCACATTTGCTCGCTTTTCCCTAATTCCCATATTTTTGTGCAACATTGCTCTACCCCTCCTTGAACAAATCCAACCATCCTCACCACTCCTCAGCTCCATCCACCAAGTCCTGGACCTCCTCGCACCCTTATTTCACCTCCACACCCACTCCTTCACCTTTCTTCATCCATCAATCCTCCAAAATCCCCTTTCTGAACATTCTGTAGAAATTACAGAACATCCTGTAGAAATTCCAGAACATCCCGTAGAACCCCTGCAGACTTCCTGTAGAAGCTCACGAAAGCGGTTTCTTGATAGCCAAACTCTGTGAAACTCTCTAGAAGGGTGCTAGGGACCCCTTAGGCCCTCTCTGAACCTTCCCAACCTCCTGCAAGCATTTCCTCTCGCCAATTCACCTCTGCATATTCAAAAACAGTTAAAGCACATGCATGATAATTCTGACAACTTATTCAAAAATACAAAAAGATGTTTCCTTCAGATTTTACTACAGAAGTAGCTTAGACACGTGCATTTTACCTTCCTAGAAGTCAATGGCATCTTTTTCAGTAGCTTTCATCCTCTTTCTTGCATCAGTAGGGCTAGCTGGTAAAATTAGCGTTTGCTAGGGTTTGCATTTCCTTTCATTTTTTCAATTTCTTTCCGTAAGTAGATTAGCTTCCTTCAAGTTAGCTTCCATCCATTAGTTAAAAAGCTTCTTCTCAGAGCTCATAGAAGTTGGCTTAAGCTCCTAGTGGACTTGTGCTAGCTGACCAAGTGACAGCCGCGGCAAGAGCTAGTACTTGTGCATACAACACCGTCGCTTCCAAGTTTGTTACGAACTACCGGGTTGATAAAAGTAAAGAAGGGATTCCCAGGAGTTGCAGCATTATTGCTGCAATACTGGAGCCCACCACTAACCAAAGTACAAATCTAACCATGCAGATATATGTGTTGACGTCAAACATGGTAGAAATCACCTAATTACCAGTCAATAATGTAAATCATTAACAGGCACAAGAGAAACCACCGATAATGACGATGGACCTCAAGGTACACTAGTAGAATCTTCAAGTGTGAATATGTGAGTTGAATTCAAACACTTATAGAACCATTTGATTAAAGCCCAATGATGTAAGTTTGTCATTGAACATGAAGAAATTTCCATCGATGCATGCAAGCTCTAAGGTACTGAAAGGTTGTTTCTAAATCATCTTTCTAGATAATGAGCTGAAGTCGAGAGGAAGTGATTTGTCGAAGGAGGGACATAAAGTTTCCCACATCATCGACATAAAACATAGGATATCTCAGAATGATAGGAGTGATTTGGGATTGTTGCATAGAGGGTCAAATAAGTATAACATGTTTGAATTTGCAGATAAGACTTCTCTTGAACATATTAGTGACATGACTCCGGAGTTTGGCAGTATTTGACTCAAAATGGGATCAAAGGTCATGGTGATAATAGGGGTGATCGAATTAGAGGAAAGCAGATTTCCCAAACCTAGGAAGGCAAGTGGCAAAGAGAGGATATCCCAAATCTGACACGAGATACAGATGAGTGTCATGTTGAAGAGCGACATGTTGCCTTTTATACAAGGTACAAAACACACTTTACTTCCATTTTTCCCCCACTATTACTAATGAATACCTCTTTATTTTTAATCACAAGCTTGAAGATGATACCATATACTTGTCGTATAATTTCATCCTTTGGATGAATCCATCCTAGTAAGTTTAATGAGCCCTAGGAAGGAGTAACCTGGTCTTGTCATGGTGACAAGTCCTGCATCGTTTAAGTTTTACGAGTCAGATGGAGGTGAAACTCAACGTACTTTTCATGGATTTTGAAAAAGAGGTGAAAAAGAAAACTCCAAAGGTCTCTTTTTGTAGATAGTCCCTCGAATCTAAAAAGGTATAAAATGATATTCGATAGAACCTCTTAGCCATGGTCAACTAACGTATTCCATTTTCATACAATAGTTTAACTCTGTCTGGAAAAGGGTTAAAATTATACTGAGTATATGTATTTTCATTTACTTTTACAATTTCAAAAAGAAAAGTGCTCAACAATATTTTCATATTTTTAAAGTCAGAAAAGAGGTGAAAGATGACTCCGCATCGAAGAATGAGTGGTATAAAAGGATAGAACCTCGTTCTGGTGATGATGGAACTACTCAAAACATGTAAAGGTCGAGATGCTCACTAATAAGACCACTCATTGTAGATGTTTTCCAAGAAAGGGTAAAACATCCAAGTGAAAGCATATGATCGGCCAAAGATATGGTGACAATGCAATAAAAGAAACTAAGACTCATCCAGTAAAACAAGCCGATAAAGATGGAAATCATGAAAGTTAAAGTGTGAATGGTTTCATTTTACACAAGCTTGAAACATGAGAAACTATGGTTGAGTATACTTGAAGATGGTTTCATTTTTTCAGAAGCTTGAAACATGGGAAAAAATTATGTTTGAATTTGGTTTCATTTTTACACAAGATTGAAATGGAAACAAACTATGCTTGGGTTTGGTTTCATTTTTACACAAGCTTGAAAAAAGATAAACTATGCTTGAGATAAGTTTGCATGCCCCCAGCATAATGACTCAATTCAAGGTACATGCCCCCCAAGCTTCATGTCATTAACCTAAGAAAACTATTGGTTACTAATAGGTGGATGGAATGAAAGTTCACTTACGAGATCAAGTGAAATACTCAACTGTGATTTTACGAGATCTAATCAAAGACTCAAATTGGAAGGGGATTTGTTTCATTTTTTAACGAGATTGACACAGGAAAAGAACCATGCTCATGACACCTTGTTTCATATTTTACCAAGCTTGGCACAAGTAAAGGAAATCTACTTCGACACCTTGTTTCATTTTGTAATGAGCTTAACACAAGTAAAAGAACTCTGATGATGACACCTATTTCAATTTTTAATGATGTTGACATAGTAAAAGAACTATCTTCATGATACCTATTTCATTTTTTAATGAGGTTGACTTGGTAAAAGAACTATCCTCATGAAACCTGTTTAATTTTTTAATGAGGTTGAAATAGTAAAAGAACTATCCTCATTGGGACCTATTTCATTTTTTAACGAAGTTGACATAGTAAAAGAACTATCCTCATGGGAACCTATTTCTTTTTTTAATGAGGTTTACATAGTAAAATAAATATCCACATGGGGGCCTATTTCATTTTTTAATGAGGTTGGCATAGTAAAAAAACTATCATCACGGGGACCTATTTCATTTTTTAATGATGTTAGGATAGTAAAAGAGCTATCCTCATGCGGACCTATTCCATTTTTTAACGAGGTTCACATAGTAAAAGAACTATCCTCATGGGGACCTATTTCATTTTTTAATGAGGTTGACAGAGTAAAAGAACTATCTTGATGGGAACTTATTTCATTTTTTAATGAGGTTGACATGGTAAAAGAACTATCCTCATGAGGACCTTATTTAATTTTTTAATGAGGTTGACATAGTAAAAGAACTATCCTCATGACACCTTGATCATGGCCTATAAGAGGTCATAAATTCCAAAATGTTCTCTCTTCATATGGGAGAACAACACTCTTGAGGGGATACATGTCAAGGGATCTAATGGTAAGATCAGGCTCCAATGCCCCCAGTACATGATTCACTATATCACTGACTAGATCATCAGTAGATGCACGCGATGAACAGGTGGCCACACAATTAACCTGTGGCATGGGTGATACCACTTGCACACAAGGACCATTAAGGGAAGATGGTTTATCAATAGTTAAACTAGGACCAACAAACAAAAGTTGATCAATGGCCACAATTCTTCCTTCATGCGGGAAACATATGACATGAAAGAGAGAAGAGACAAGAGCTCCCATGACATAAACATAGTCATGAATAAAGAGTAAATTAACATCCAAAGGGATTTGGACAACCATCATGTCGAGATAGATGATTTTTCCTCCCAAAGTAATAGGCAACTTAGGAAAAATTTCTAAGGGTTGAGTGGTTCCTCTATCAAAAGCTAACAAATTCTGGTAATGGGCACAAGCTGTGGAGATCCTAAAGCTTTTAAAGTAGTTGAGGATAGAATACTAACAGATGCGCCTTCATCTATTATTGTGCCAGGTACTGGTAAACTATAATCATGTACCATGATCTAAAAAGGCACATAGGAAGGAAGACAATATCCTGCCAGTCGACTCCAATCAAAGAAAGTAACTAAACTACTTGGAGAGGGTGCCATCAGAATGGGAGGACTTCCCTATGGTGTTACATGAACGCGAGGATTACCCCCTGTATCATGGGAATAGGAGGATCGCCCCCCTATTCTATGGGAACATGAGGATTGTGCCCTAATTCTTTGGAATTTGAAGAAACCAAATGAAATTGAGTGGTATGAAATTCACTCTCTACATGTAGATACTATCAACTAAAGGTGGAATTGAGTTAACCATTTTCTCAACCAATGGTTGGTTGGGAATGGACTCATGGGATTCACTTTTAGAGAGAGTCGGATTGATTAGGGGTGAACTTTGATAAATCACTTTATCAACTAGTGGAGGATCAAGGGAAAGATTCTGATAACGAGATGAAAGATGAGTTTGAGAAGCAGAGAGGTTATCCAATACTTTAGAGGCTTTATCCATATAAGGAAAAAGGTGTATAGGATGTTTCCCTTCACATAAGCTATAGAGATTTTTGACCTTTCTCTTTTTCCCATGGGTTTTACTATTACTAGTTGAAGGTTTATCACTAACATGATCTCCAAATGTTGACGACAAAGGTTTATTTGAACTTGTGGACCACACATCTAAGACCTTGGGAATACCAAGACAATATCTAAGAAGGTGGTCACCCTTACGTAACATGTAAAGGAATTTCACTTTCCGGGGTTGATTAGAAGATTTTTCTACATCATTTGTATTTGTAGCAATGGTTTCTTGATTGGTCCCTTGCTTAATTTCCTTCTTCTTAATCTTCATTTTCTTCCTCTTCTTGTCCACCTGGTTACTGATTTGCAGGCTTTCACCAGATGAAGAGCAAGAATAGGAAGAAGATCGAACAACCAAAGAACGCAAAGAGTTAACTTTAGGCTCAACTTGAGGTTGATATTACTCAAGTGGAGGAGAGGCTAGTTGAGGAGAATTTTGGACATTCATAACCATAGGGGTCGAAAATAACCAAACTAGAAAACCAATGGTGAACTCGGGAAGGGATAATGTTGCCATATAAGGAGCAACAATATTTCCAAAAGAAAGAAAAGGACCAAGATTCCCGTCAGGCAAGTTTCCTTAATTGGTGGATTGAGGAAATGTTCCCATTAGTCTTAACCTAATATTTACTAAGGATTATTTCCATAGGAGGGATGTTTTTCCATGGTCAATTAATTGATTTTATAAACTAACAAAAATAAATAAAAAAGGGGTAAGCTAGGAAAAAGGGTTTACCAAGTATCCATGAACTAGAGAATACCTCCCGGAAAACAAAGAAGTACGGGAAGGGTATATTCCTGAATGTTTTGTTTGGTGTATCACGTTTACAAGGTGGTTGACTCGGTTACCTATGGCTCTAGGATAGTAACTTAGTGGGGTCTCCCAATATATATGTGACAATACATGGGAGCACAATTTGTGTTAGCGTTGTCTAATGCGCAATTGTTTGATGAGAACATTCTCATATACTTACCATATGTGGAGCACCTCTAATATACTGGAAATTACTAGAGAATGGTCCTATATACTTCCGTATGGGGAACGGGATATCACCCCCACGATAAAATGCTAGCAGATAATGATAGTTGCTAGGTTTATAGATGTTGGAACATGTCTCTGGCCTAGACCTCGAAATTTTTGCGTTAATGTTCCAAATGATCCTTAGGTTTATTAATGTAAATTTTAATGTTTATCTTGAATTATGTTTCGATTTTGGGGCTCAAAATGATGTCACCTGAATACCTAAGATGCCTATATATGAGAAAATCAAAACTTTCAATTTCAATGATAGCTAGACTAATCAAAGGAAGAGGTTTTAATCAATAATGCATCAAACAAAATGAAGTAAAAAGAAATTCCCTCTACTAACTTTCACTTTTTCTTCATAAATGCAATTCCAAAAAGTATAAATGATTTTCACTTTTCACAATCCTAAATGCAACTTTTCAAAAGTAAAATATTTTCACTTTTCCTAAGATGCACTTATATGAATTATGCTTTTCTTCTTACTTTAAATGATTTAATGCAACTAATGCACCATTTATTTTTCAATTATTGAAAAATGTGATCTATTTCCAATAATTAATTCCAAAAATAACTTTTCATGCAAGTGATCTAATGCAATTTTAACGAAAAGTAATTTTTTTGAAATGAAAACTAATTCAATGTAAAATTGATTCCTTTAATCAATGAAAAGGAGAAATCAATGTTCAATAAACAAAACAATGAATAAATCTATAGCACACAAGTGGTAAACAAAGATATCAATCAACTGAAAACATGAAACAACTTAATCAAAATGTGGTTTTTTACCACTTCAGGTAAGATACAATTGTTTACATTCCACAAAGAAATCAGAAGTAGACAGACATAGACTGATGCAGATAAATAAAAGAAAATACCTTAAGGACCAAGGCACGCTAGAGTTTGCAGTAAAAACCCAAAAAAAATTCACATTCAAGGACCAGTGCTACTTTATATAGAAAAACCCATGTTGACAGGGTCATCAACACCACTTTTGATAAGAAAACCCATGCTGGCAGCACGACCTTTCATAGAAAAACCCATGTTGGTCTTCAGTGTGGGTAGATAGTGGAAGATAGGGTCTTCAACGTGACTACACTGGGAAAAATAGGTGCTGTCAACACGACTATCTCACGATGAGCGAGGAGATTTTAGGAAAAACAAGAAAGACTCAGGAAGAAACTCTAGACCTGATACCCTAAGACACTAGAAATTAAGAGTAGAGACTGGAAATCAATCCAAAGGCAAGGTCTTTTGGGTTGGCCCAACTTAATGAGAAAGAAAAAAAGGAAAGGATGATGAAAAGGGTGTAGGCTTCCCTAGTGGAGTCGCCAACTTTTTATATAGGAAATCCCTTCTACGGATACAAGCGATCCCTCTAGCCAAATGCATTGGTCTAGTAACAACCGTGACAAAACAAGCAAACTTCCCTAACCTAGATCAGAATGACAAATGACAAAGGGAGATGGCCTACCTCTCTCTTATGTGCTCTACCTTTGTTGATGATCTCGATCCCTTAGCTCTCAGGCTTGGTCCTCGCTATTGCTTGCATCCAAATACCTGCAAGAAAGATCAAAAGAGAACAACAAGAGATATTATAACATATTCAATCCAATGTAAGCTATAGGAAAGGTCAAGGAGTATCATACTAAGAAAACTATCATAAAAAACTAATGGGAAGTAAAACATGCTTTGTATTAATGATTAAATCAATGGGGGAAGCATATAACTAGTTCCTTGAAGTCGAAGGCCTCCTTCAGGATGGTTCCAAGTCCAAGCCAAACTTAACAAGCTCTCCTTTCCTCTCTCACCAAAATGGCAACATCTAAGTGCAATTGGGCAAAATAGTGGAAACCAGCAATGACCAAACCATTGAGGAAAGTGAAGAATATATTTATATTGATGGATATGAGGTTAAAGATCCACCAAAGGGGGAAGAAGGTCCTTATCCCAAAGGTTAGATCCATAAAGGTAGGATCAGAGGCTGTAAATGGGAGTACTTCAACCATATCTTTATCCAACAACTACTAGCTTGTTGTTCTCGAGGCTTTTAGTAAGAGAATATTTTGCTCCATTTTTGAAGAAACTGCTTGAAGAGGATCAAGATGGAATTTACTAACAAATGTTGCACTACCAGTGCTAGTAACTAGTTAAAGAAAAGGTTACCAGCACAGGTTCTCCTACTAAAAGTAGTGTTGGTCTTGCAAATTAGGTTTTTTCACAAGTTTTTTCTAAGTTACTCCAAGACATTAGTTCTCCATCTCTTCAGGGATGTGTTGAGCATATAATTCATAGTGAATGAGTTTACACAACTTTTTACTCTTTACGACATTTGTGACGACAGTGGCACAAAGGATGAAACTTCGGTTACAGAATTGGGAATGTGACAAAATACTGTGTAACACCATGTTCAGTAAGAAAATAGTAAACTGTCACACATAAGAAATACATCAATACACATGAACACCAAGATTTTTAGGTGGAAACCCAATGTGGGAAAAAACCATTGTTTCTGTCATCTCTGTCTTCATATTTTATTATAATGAAAATCTTCTTACAATCTTGTACTGGCATAGACTCATACTAGCACACAGGCACCCATCTACAGAGTGATACAACCTTCTCTAGTTTTCCAGCACCCACTAGAAGGGAGCTCCAACCCCTTGATCTCTTTTAATGACACCATTAGGAAGGGACCTCCAACTCCCTGACCAAATTTGTCATCTACCACTAGAAGGAAGCTTCCAATTCCTTACTGAAGGCTACAACCCTTAACACCTCTATGGACCATGTTTCATAAATTTCATATTGGATCCACCTGAACCAAAACATCAAATATGTAGGCAACCTTTCATCAAATTTTTAGACTGGACCCACTACCATCATTTAAGCCCAATACTAAATAAAAAACTGAAACCAATAACTTAATCAAATTAATCATGAAATCATTAAATAAACCAATTAATGAATCTCAAACAACAAAAGAAGCTAGATCATCTCAATTCATTGTATACTCTTCATTAAAATGTTAGATCATTTACTGTTCATCACAAAAACGAGATCCTATCACTACAAACCTTGTTTAATCCCATGTTAGAATATATACATTGTTACTATGAGACATACCCATGTATATATGCATTTTCTCTTCAGATCACCATCATATAGAAATAAAAAAATTGAACTGTGAAATTGAAACACTGCACTTTTGAAATAAATCACTGAAACACATATGCACTTTATCACGGATATGTGAACCAAATACAGATCATCTCATAATAAAATCATTACTACATAGTTAGTTCAACCTCACCCAATACTATCAAACATAGATCATCATGAAAGAGACATCAATGGCAGACAATAGCACACATAACAAAACATAACAACCATAATCTGTTGGGTTTGGAGCCTAATTATCTTCTTTATTAAGAGGTATCACCACATTGGATGCCAGTTCGTAATGTGGCGGCAACACCGCCCGTAATATTTGTGTTGCAAGGGGGGTCCGGGGGGGTGGAGTGACAATGATCTTTAGGAGCCCCCCTGGCGGGGGATTAGGGGTAGCGCCCACTAAGCTAAAAATAGATCTAAAATTTCCTTGTAAAATGTTGTAATTTCGTAGTCAATATGGGCCATTCATTAGGCGGAGATATGATGGTTGAAGTTATGTTTAATTTAGGCTTTTTTTCCCTAGAAGGAAACCCCTCACTATATATGAGGGAATTGTATTGCATCTATGTAGATCTGTATTCTGATCAAGAAAGAGAGAGGAGATTGAGCGAGAGAGAAGAGGGAATTACAGTGGATCTTCTATAGGTTGTATCTCTTCAATTTGTTGGATAATATAAAAGGAAGGATTGGCTATTTCTATGTGGACATAGCACAAATTGGGTGAACCATGTATATCTGTGTCTCTCTTGTTTTATGTGTTTTTTGTGTTTATATTTATGTAATATATTTTATGTGTTCCATTTCTTTGTAATATATAATTTTCTAAGAACTGATATCAGAGCCGAAGGCATATTTGGCTGATAAACTTGTAGGAGAGAAGGGTTCCTGGTTCGAGTGGAAGAAATAGTGGAAGATGGTAGGTTTAGGGTTGAGAAATTTAACGGCCAAAACTACCAACTATGGAAGATTCAGATGGAAGCTTATTTGTATCTGAAAGATCTACACCAACCATTGAGTGGAAATACAAAGAAGTCAATGAGTATGATAGACACAGAATGGGATATTCTCAATAGAAAGGCACTTGGAACAATACGGTTGTGCCTGGTGGCATTGATAGCATTTAATATTTCAAAGGAAATTACAATAGAGGGTTTAATGTTAGCAATGGCCAAACTATATGAAAAAACATCAGCCTCAAATAAAGTATTTCTTATGAAGCATTTATTTAATATGAAGATGTCATAAGGTTGATTTGTTGTTGATCATTTAAATAAATTTAATACAGTTACCAGTCAGTTAAGTTCTGTAGGGGTCACATTTGATGATGAATTTAGGGTTATATTATTTCTGTTCTTATTGCCAAAAAGTTGGAATGGTTTAGTTATGGCCATTAGTAACTCTATCTCTGGATCTAATACTTTAAATTTTTATGATGTTGTCGATGCAATCCTCATCGAGGAAATGCAACGAAAAAGCTCTGGTGAGACATCAGAGAATGCTTTGACTACAGAGGTTAGGGGAAGAAAAATGGAAACAGGAAAGAGCCCAGGACATTGCAGTAATTCAAGGAAAGGCAGATCCAAGTCCAGATCGGGGATAGTGTGCTGGAAGTGCAGGAAGAAAGGACACTTAAAGAAAGACTGCAAGTCTCAAAAGGGAAAAGAAGGAGATGTGTGGCAAGAAAACAATCATGAAGCAAATGTGTCAAGTGATGTGTTGAAAGATGATTTATTTCTTTCATTAGAAAATATTATTGAGGCTTGGGTGGTAGATTCAAGGTTCTCATTCCATGCCACACCTAATAGGAAGCATTCTCATGATTATGTTCAAGAGGATTTTGGATAGGTTCGATTGGGTGATGATAAACCTTGTAAAATCATTGGAATGGGTAGAGTTTTCATAAAACAACAAAATTTAGATCAATGGCTACTGAAGGAGGTAAGGCATGTTCTAGATCTGAAGAAAAATCTGATTTCAACAGGGAAATTGGGAGGTGAAGGTTGTGTAAATACTTCTACATATAAAACCTAGAAGGTCACTAAAGGAGCCTTGGTAATAACAAAAGGAGAAAAGGTTGGTACATTGTATTTATACAATGGTATTTCTAATTTTGTTAATGCTTTAACCTCTATAGGAGAAGATACAACATTGTGGCATCATAGGCTTGGGCACATGAGTGAGAAGGGGATGCAGATTCCTCACTCAAGAAATTTGCTGCCAGGTTTGAAGCGTGTTGATTTAAAATTCTGTGAGAATTTTGTGTATGGAAAATAGAAGATAGTCAGATTCCCGAGAGTTGGGAAATAAAATAAGAGCGAAAAATTAGAGCTTGTGCATACAGATGTATAGGGCCCTGCTCAGGTATCATCTCTTGGTGGATCTAATTATTATGTTACTTTTATTGATGATGCAACCAGAAAAATTTGGATTTATTATATTTGAAATAAATTTGATGTATTTGATACTTTCAAGAAATGGAAAGCTTTGGTTGAAAATGAGACAGGAAAATGGTTTAAGTGTCACAGATCAGACAATGGAGGTGAATATTGCAGTAAAGAGTTTGATAGGTATTGTTCAGAGAATGGAATTCGCATAGAGAAGACAGTTCCAGGAACACCACAAGAAAATGGTGTGTCAGAAATGATGAACAAGACAATCATGGAGCGTGCAAGGTGCATGAGATTGCATGCAGGATTGCCTTTACCATTTTGGGTATATGTTGTAGATATTGTTGTTTATCTAATAAATCTAGGGCCTTCAAGTTCCTTGGATGGTGGTATTCCAGAGGAGGCATGGACAGGTAAAAAGGTAAACTGCTCATTTTTAAAGACTTTTGGTTGTGAAGCCTTTGTCCACATTAATAAAGAAAATAGAACAAAGCTTGAGGCAAAATCAAAGAAAGTACCTTTATTGGATATGGTGTTAATGATTTTGGTTATTGCTTTTATGATTATGAAAAACGCAAAATCATTAGAAGCAGAGATGTCATATTCAATGAAAAGGTTTTGTATAAGGATCAACTGTAGGAAAAGAAATAGGAAAAAGAAAATAGAGAATATACAATGCTTGATGAGATCATAGAAAAAGTGATGGTGCCTGAAAATCATAATGATCAACAACCAGAACAACAAAAACAACCACAACAACAACAAGCACCTCAAACACCTGAAAATGGTGTTAGAAGGTCTACCAAGATAAGTAGAGCCCCTGAACAATACTCTCCTTCATTATATTATGTATTGTTGACTGATTCTAGTGAACCAGAACGTTATGAAGAAGTAGTGTAGGTAGAAACTAGGAAGAAGTGGGAGCAAGCCATGAAATAAGAGATGGACTCCTTATCACATAAATAGACTTGGGACTTAGTTAGGTTTCCTACAGGTAAAACAACATTGCAAAATAAATGGATTTACAGGTTGAAGGAAGAAGATGAGGGTAGAAAAAGGTATAAAGCTAGACTTGTGGTCAAGGGGTTTGTGCATAAAAAGGGTATAAAATTTGATGAGATATTTTCTCCTGTTGTTAAAATGACTTCAATTAGAACTATTTTAAGTCTAGTAGCAGCTAAATATTTGCATCTTGAGTAGTTAGATGTAAAGACAACCTTTCTTCATGGGGATCTAGAGGAAGAGATATATATGTAGCAACCACAAGGATATGAGGTAAAAGGGAAGGAGAAACTAGTGTGCAGGTTGAAGAAGAGCTTGTATGGCTTAAAATAGGCTCCACGGTAATGGTATCTAAACTTTGACAGGTTTATGTCTGATCAAGGTTATACTAGATGTCACTCTAATCAATGTGTTTATCACAAAAGGAAAAATGATGGTAGCTATATTATATTGTTATTGTATGTAGATGACATGCTTGTTGCAGGTTCTAACATGAAAGAAATAATTTTCTCAAAAGAAAATTGGCGAACTCATTTGCAATCAAGGATTTGGGCGCTGCAAAGCAAATCCTTGGTATGAGAATAACTAGAGGCAGGAAGAATCGAAAATTAACATTGTCTCAGAGTGAGTACATAGAAAAGGTGTTGAAAAGATTTAATACACAAAATGCAAAACCAGTTAGTATACCTTTGGCTAGCCATTTCAAACTAAGTAAGGAGGTGTTCCAAGACTCGAGAAGAAATGGCTTATATGTCTAAAGTTCCATATGCATCAGTAGTTGGAATCTTAATGTATGCAATGTTCTGCACAAGGCTTGATATTGCACATGCAGTGGGAGTCGGAAGCAGGTACATGAACAATCGAGGAAAATAACATTGGAAGGTGGTGACGTGGATTCTCAGGTATTTGAGAGGTACCAAAAATCAAGCATTATGCTTTGGTGGTTCAAACATTGTTCTATAGGGATATGTTGATGCAGACATGGTGGGTGATAGAGAAAACAAGAGGAGCACAATAGGGTATGTGTTAACTGTAGGTGGAACAACTATCAGTTTGGTTTCAAAACTGTAAGGTGTTGTTCCACTCTCAACAACAGAAGCATAGTATGTTACTACTACAGAGGCTAGTAAAGAAATGATTTGGTTACAAATGTATCTCGATGAATTGGGTAAGAAGCAAGTGTTGAACATGTTATACAATGACAATCATAGTGCCATACATCTTGCAAAAAACTCTGCATTTCATTCCAAGAATAAACATAAACAGATCAAGTACCATTTCATATGGTCAGTGTTGGAAGATGGACAATTGAAGCTGGGAAAGATACACACTAGCCAGAATCCTGCAGATATGTTAACAAAAGTTGTAACTAGGGAGAAACTGAGATTCTACTCAGTTTCAATTGTTCTTCAAGTATGATGAAGAATATGAGAAATAACTAGGTCCAAAGTGGAGTCATTGTCTAGCAAATGAAGCAGCAGTGGAGTTGTTATACTAAATCTCCAAGTGGGAGATTGTTGGGTGTCGAGCATGATCATCTTCTTTATTGAAGTATCACCGCATTGGACCCCAATTCGTAATGTGGTGGCAACACCACTTGTAATATTTGAGCTGCAAGGGGGGTCTAGAGCTAGGTGGCAATGATCTTTAGGAGCCCCCCCTAGCGAGGGATTGGGGGCAACGCTCGCAAAGCTAAAAATAGATGTAAAATTTCCTTGTAAAATGTTGTAATTTCTTAGTCAGTCTAGGTTCTTCATTAGGCGGAGATATGATAGTATAAGTTATGTTTAATTTATGGTTTTTTTCCCTAGAAGGCAACCCTTTGCTATATATGAGGGAATTGTATTGCGTTTATGTAGATTTGTATTCTGAGCGAGAAAGAGAGAGGAGATTGAGCGAGAGAGAAGAGGGAATTACAACGGATCTGTTGTAGGTTGCATCTCTTCAGTTTATTGGATAATATAAAAGGAAGGAATGACTGTTTCTCCATGGACATAGCCCAAATTGGGTGAACCATGTATATTTGTGTCTCTCTAATTCTATGTGTTTTCTGTGTTTATATTTTTGCAATATATTGTATGTGTTCCATTGCTCTGTATATATAATTTTCTAACATAATCATCAACTGATACTACAAAAATCCTTGAATACGTACACGACCCTTATGAAACACATCCACGTATGTACATGCCTTTCAAAAAGAATACCCGCATATTGTTGATATTGTAGAATCAATACATGAATACTAAGAAGAAGATGTATGTATGTACGCAATATTTCTGAAGAAAACCTGTGCATAGATCTGTAACTACTGAATCATACTTTCGATGCACAACATATCATCAATCAAACCCAAATCTCAACACATACTATAAAAGACACACATCATAAAATCATCATCACAAATCTATCAACCCATAAGCAATTTATTCAATGTGTAGTCATTTCAGACTTATAATATTTGATCCATCATCACACTCCTAGGTGCACACCTATTTCAGATCAAGCAATTCATCAATAACCCATCTCATGCACACATATCACTTTGATATCCATATCCTTATATATCTTAGACCTTAGACAATACCATGGGTCAAAACCTGAGGTATGCCGATGGTATTCTTTGGCGGGATCAAATATCTGTTTACGCGCTCATTACTATGGGCCAATACCATGGTAAAGACCCTATGTATTTAGAATACCATGGTGTGGAAACTGTACGCAACTTTGCTTCACCATACATGTGTATGTACGTGGATTTTCTTCATAGAACCTATGTATTCTTCTTCAAAATTCATTTGTATTAGTCCTCTATCTCTAAACTAATATTCCCTTGTCCAATATTTTCGTCACATCTGTACTGGCCTGAATACTCATCCTGCTACCACCATGTTGACATATTTATTAAGTATATTTCCATCAAGGACAACACATTTGTCATAATAATAAAAATGTCACCCTTTGGACTTGATGGCAACCACTTTGTTGTTTGGTCACCACCACATGTAGATACCTGTAAACACAGCTATACATATACCAATTTTCTCTCGCAAGTCACCAATAATTCTCCAAACAAAAAGCTTCTCTCCCCCTTTGACATGAAGGGAAAAGGGCTGACCAATATTGAATGAAGGATTTCCCCCCTTTGTTGACATGAGTGATGTAGATATGATTTGCTAAGTATGAACAATGAATACTAACCATGCTCCCCCTCAGCACATGTTGAATTTTTTGAAGATATACAAAGAAGTACATGACTATATGACTCAACCAGACATTACCTTTCCTATTACCAATGACTCATGCTTACATTAATTAGCCAACACAATGGGGTTACATATTTGACTCAACATTACATCACTTGTGAAAAATGACAGGATTACATGACATGACCATAGTAGTCCATTCATGACTGAATTTTACAATGATTTATAACATAGGTCTTTATATGAACTTTAAATCAAGAGACATATATGGAATTTATAAACAAGAAAAAAATCCTCAATAAGACCATGATTGTCATTAGTAATCATCATACACCATATGGGATTTGCACCATAAGCATCTATCCACAACAACATGAACAACAACATGCACATTTTCATCATCAACTTGCAAGATAAGATCATGTAGCTTTAATATCATCAACCTGTGACCAAATATGCAGCATAATATTTTCAATAGAGATCTGCTAGCAACTCATCCTTTTGACCTCATCAAGCTCAACTTTCTCTTTCCCTTAGTAAGAAGAGCCTCAATCCATGTTCATCAACCACATATGGATATTTTGTAGCATAACAACATATGTTTTCATGCATCATTCAAAATATGTGAGTACCAAGCATACCATCAGAAAGTAATACATGTAAAAGTAGCATCATTCCTCAACATCATCAATATGTGACAAAATATGCCATATATCCAAGTATCATTTAACAGATGTAGTAGTAGTATATTAATAGCCATGTATTCATGAAATCTTGTAGTAGCATCATTCTCTTGGCCCATTTTATTCATTAAATAAGAACTATCACACCAACAACACTTCATCAACATGCAAATTAAGTAATCATCCATAAGATCCTTATCTGTAATTCACCCATCAATGATATCCCATGACATAGAGATAGTAGTATGTATCTAGCTTCTCTTCAATGACAAACATTCTTGATAGAAAACCATGAGCTCACCATCATTTATCTAACTTTGTTAGTAACCCGTCTCCTTGATATCATCGAGAGAAACATTCCTCAAACAATATACCATGTGCATCATATCATGTACAAGTGAGAACCAAGCACTATAGGAATCATCATCCATAACTGAACCATATGAAACTTATGCATCTTTGAAGGCATAATAGAAACAACATAAAATTAATGAGTGACACTCATCATCATCAAATAATGAGGTTGTATAATCAAGCTTTGTTTATCTCCTTGAGCTTATGAAGATCAATGTGTAAGAAAAATTCATCAAACAAAACCTTATATCATCATAAATCTTATCAATAGCATCATAACAACTTTGTGGATCAAGAAATATATAAGTATCATCCATGATTTCATCATAGGCAACAACATATAATGATGCAACATATAGTCATCATTCAAAAAATTCAACAACATGAGCATCTTCAACAACATCAGCAATATAAGCATCATTATGTAACAATAAATTCTCAAGCAACCATAATGCCAATAATGCACTATTGGAAGCATAACAAATGCTCCCTTTGAACCTGTGCCAATTGTTCTCTATCAGGTCTAGTCACATCAACACATCCCTTAGTAAGGTCATCAAAGAAACTTCATCAATCGGTAAATCCATGTCATATTGTAGCAACTCATAAACCACTATAAGCCAATATCACTTCTAATTATTATCCATAGTTTGTAACCAACCAAAGTCAAAACTAGAAATCCAACTAATAACTAACTGAAGCATATCAAAACTTTTCTCTAGGACAACCCTACAATTTCTTCATCATATAGAGACATACATGACTGTTTATATCTGAACTCACGTATATACACAGTTGTCCTTCACAGGATCCGTGTACAAAAAGTAAAATGTTGAATTTTCATAACCACAACTCCCTCTGACTCTGTATTGTCTGTACTTATTCATTATTACTACATGAGATGTATTGTTAGTAATCATAAATATTGAAACAACCATGGGAATCATCATCAACATATGTATTTCTCCCTATGATATTATACATCACTGATCCTGAGGACTTGATAATCATATTTTGTTCTCATGAGGTCATGTACCTCACATTACTTTTGCAATCATTGTTAGAAGTATTCTTTTAAGAATAACGGAATGCAATGGAAATCGTTTTCTTTTACTCTGAGTCTAAATCCTCCTCATAATTGCGAGAATTCATTTCTTTAAGCACATACAATTTTTTTTGGTTTCTATATCCTATCGCTCTAACCTTTCAAAATTCTTCATCTATAACTTTACATTTTGTTGATATAAAAACAATTATATTTTCTTTATCCTCCATTTGACCTACACTTAGAATATCCTCCTTTAGTCCTTGAACTAATAAAGTATAAGTTTCTCCACTATGCTTATTAATTCTTGCTCTACCTTTTCCCAGAGCTTTTGCTGGAGAATTATTTCAAAGAATAACCTTACCATATTGGCTTTTTTAAGAGAATCCATCCTACTCTTATCTCTAGTCATGTGATGAGAACATCTGTTGTCTATGTACCATTCATCTTCTTCTTCAAACAAGCAAAGAGCAAGACGACACTTTATCTATCCTTATTCTTTCTACTTATTATGAGAAATCTTGGTGGATCCATCTTTTTTAGGTCTTCTGACATCAATATTCTTATCTAATTTTTTTCCATTTTGTTTAAGGCGATCAATAGACTTGTTCCCACATTGTTTTGCTACATGCCCAAACTTGTTACAAACATAACGTATTATGTGAGCATAGGAAGCATAGGAATCCTGAGGACCTAATAATCATCTTTTGTTCTTATGAGGTCATGCACCTCACATTACTTTTGCAATCATTGTTAGAATTATTCTTTTAAGAATAATGGAATGCAATCGACAACATCCTCTTTTACTTTGAGTCTAAATCCTTCTCATAATTGCGAGAATTCATTTCTTTAAGCACATACAATTTTTTTGGGTTTCTATAGCCTCTCGCTCTAACCTTTCAAAATTCTTCATCTATAACTTTGCATTTGGTTGATGTAAACACAATTACATTTCCTTTATCCTCCATTTGACCTACAGTTAGAATATCCTACTTTAGTCCTTGAACTAATAAGGTATAAGTTGCTTCACTATGCTTATTAATTCTTGCTCTACCTTTTCCTAGAGCTTTTGCTAGAGAATTATTTCAAAGAATAACCTTACCATATTGTATTTTTTAAGAGAATCCATCCTACTCTTATCTCTATTCATGTGATGAGAACATCCGTTGTCTATGTACCATTCATATTCTTCTTCAAACAAGCAAAGAGCAAGATGACACTTTACCTATTCTTCTTCTTTCTACTTATTATGAGAAATCTTGGTGGATCCATCTTTTTCAGGTCTTCTGACATCAATATTCTTATCTGGTTTCTTTCCATTTTGTTTGAGGCGATCAATAGACTTGTTCCCACATTCTTTTGCTACATGCCCAAACTTGTTACAAACATAACATATTGTGTGAGCATAGGAAGCATAGGAATCCTGAGGACCTTATAATCATCTTTTGTTCTTATGAGGTCATGTACCTCACATTAATTTTGCAATCATTGTTATAATTATTCTTTTAAGAATAATGGAATGCAATCGACAACATCCTCTTTTAATCTAGGTCTAAATCCTCCTCATAATTGCGAGAATTCATTTCTTTAAGCACATACAATTTGTTTGGGTTTCTATATCCTCTCATTCTAACCTTTCAAAATTCTTCATCTATAACTTTTCATTTGGTTGATGTAAACACATTTACATTTCCTTTATCCTCCATTTGACCTACACTTAGAATATCTTCCTTTAGTCCTTGAACTAATAAGGTATACGTTTCTCCACTATGCTTATTAATCCTTGCTCTACCTTTTCCCATAAATTTTGTTGGAGAATTATTTCAAAGATTAAACTTACCATATTGGTTTTTTTAAGACAATTCATCCTACTCTTATCTCTAGGCATTTGATGAGAACATCCATTGTCTATGTACCATTCATCTTCTTCTTCAAATAAGCAAAGAGCAAGAGAACACTTTATCTATTCTTCTTCTTTCTACTTATTATGACAAATCTTCATGGATCCATCTTTTTTAGGTCTTCTAACATCAATATTCTTATCTGATTTCTTTCCATTTTGTCTGAGGAAATCATAGACTTGTTCCCACATTATTTTGATACATGCCCAAACTTGTTATAAACATAACATATTATGTGAGGATAGGAATCATAATATTTTTGTTTCATATTCCTTCTATTGCAATAAATAGTTTTGTGCCCAAATATATTGCAAGGAAAACAATATCCATTAAATAAGCTTGAGTACCTTGAAGCCAATGATCTTTCTGTGAAGCGATTATTTGCTTGTGATTGAAACAATCTACTTTTTAATTGGCGACAATGTGTCCATAATTATAACATGTAAAACATCCGACATTATTGATCAAAGGAGAGAATCGATTAACATTTCTATAGTTAGAAGTAAATGATTTTTTTTGAAGATTCACTTTTCGTGGTCATTGATCAGGTTGACTTCTTATCTCTTTTTTGAGCATTTCAGGTTTCGTATTGTTACCCTTTAAAATACTTGCATCCTCTTGTGAACTAGACTCTCCTTCAAAATTTTCATGAAA
The DNA here is from genome assembly GCA_000404065.3 of Pinus taeda. Taxonomy (NCBI): domain Eukaryota; kingdom Viridiplantae; phylum Streptophyta; class Pinopsida; order Pinales; family Pinaceae; genus Pinus; species Pinus taeda. Next base: position 43,779 of record APFE030493936.1, on the reverse strand, counting down.
ACCAAGACCAAATTTGATAGTGGGAGACCTTTGACTTCAAAGAATATTATCCAAAATCCTAGTACTATCTTGAAATCTCAAATGTTTATATTTTTCTTCTAATTTATCTTTTAGAATGTTTACTCAACCTCCATTCTTTGATATTTCTTTTCCTTTTCTTGTTCAACTTTTCTTCCTTATTCCACTTTGTCCTTTAATTTTAGAATCTCTTTTTTCATCCCATTTTCTTATTCTTCAAATTCTTGAAGTAGTTCTTTGTTCCGCTTGTTTGAGTTTTCAACATCTACTCTTAGAGAGATAAACTTAGCTTCAAGATCTTCACAATGTTGTTTATATTCCATAAAAACATTTACTGATTTAATATGATCCTTGTTATCATATGCCTATAGCTTATCGTTAAGATTAAAAAAAATTTTCAAAGCAAATCAAGTTTTTTTCTAAGATCCAAGATTTCTTCTAACTTCTCCTCTTCTGAATCAACAACTGACATAACAAAGGTTGTTTTGTTATCATGTTCATTTTTTGACACATTTTTAGGGATATGATTACCTGGTACTTCCCCTGATGAAAAACCTTCCTTTGGGTTTTCTTCATGGATTGCTTGTAGCTTATCCCACACTTTCTTTATAGTTGCATAATGCATAACCCTGTTTAATGTTGAATCGAGTATGTTATTAATGATGTCACTTGATTCCTTACTGTTACTTTGTACTTCCTCGTCTAATGGAGGAGTTTTGGTGTAGCCATTTCATACTAGATACCATGTGTAGTAAGAACATAATAAACCATCACACATAATAAATACATCAACACACATGAACACCATGATTTTTAGGTGGAAACCCAATGTGGGAAAAAATCATCATTGTTGTCGTCTTTGTCCTCATCTTTTATTATAATGAAAATTTTCTTATAATCTTGTGCTGGCGTAGAGTCATACCAACATGCAGGAACCCACCTGCAGAAGTCTACAACCTTCTCTCATTTTCTAACACCCACTGGAAGGGAGCTCCAACCCCTTGCTATCATTTACCAGAACCCACCGGAAGGGAGATCCAACTCCCTGATCAAATTTACCAGCTACGACTGGAAGGAAGCTTCAACTTCCTCACTGAAGGCTCCAACCCTAAACACCTCTTTGGACCATGTTTCATAATTTTTATATTAGATCCACCTCAACCAAAACATCAAATTTGTAGGTCACGTTTCATCAAATTTTTAGACTGGACCCACTACCATAATTTAATCTCAATACCAAATAAAAAACTGAAAACAATCACTCTCTCGAATCACTTAATCAAATTAATCACCAAATCATTGAATAAACAAATTACTGAATCTAAAACAATGAAAGAAGCTAGATCATCTCAATTCATTGTATACACTTCATCAAAATGTTAGATCACTTACTGTTCATCACAGAAACTAGATCATATCACTACAAAGCTTAGTCAATCCCATGTTAGAATATATACACTGCTATTATGAGACATACCCACATATATACACTTTTTCTCTTCAGATAACCTGCGTACAAATATAAAAAAACTAAACCCTGAAATTGAGTCACTACACTACCAAAATAAATCACGAAACACATACTGACCTTATCACATATCTTTGAACCAAATAGACCATCTCATGGCAACATCATTACTACATAATCAATTCAACCTCAACCAACATTGTCAAACACAGATCATCATCAAAGAGACATTGTTGATAGGCAACAACAAACATAACAAAACAAATCAGCCATAATCATCAGCTCATACTACAAAAACCCTAGAAGTTGTACGTGACCCTTATGAATAACTTCCTCATGTGTATGGGCCTTTCAAAAAGAATACCCACGTACAAATATTTCCATAGTGCAAAATCAATACGCGACTACCCAGAAGAATATTTGCATATGTACGTGATATTTCTGAAGAAAGCCTATGTATAGATCTGTAACTAGTGAATCATACCTTCGTTGCACAACAGATCATCAATCAAACCTAAATATTGGCACATTCTATAAAATACACACCTCATAACATCATCCACAAATCTATCGACCCATAAGCAATTTATTTAATGTGTATTCATTTCAGATCTATAAGATTTGATCCATCATCACACTCCTAGATGCACACCTATTTCATATCAAAGAATTCATCGATAACCCATCTCATGCACACATAGCACTTTGATCTCCATCTCCTTATATATTATGCCTTAGCCAATACCATGGGTCAAAACCTTAGTTATTCCAATGGTATTCTTTGACAGGATCACATATGCATTGACACACTCATTACTATGAGTCAATACCATGGTAAAGTCGCCTTGTATTTAGAATACCATGGTGCGGAAATTTTACGCGACTTTGCTTCACCATACTTACATATGTATGCAACTTTGCTTCACATAACCCTCATATACTTCCTCAAGCTTCATCTTTATCATTCCTCTATTTTTGAACTGATATTCCTTTGTCCAATCTTTTTGTCACATTTGTATTGGCCTAAATACTCATCCTACTACCATCATCTTCACATATTTATTAAGTAGATTTCCATCAAGAACAAAACATTTGTCATAATGCCAACAACCTCTATCCCTCCTTTGATGCCTCTCATCCTCCCCTTTATTATCACTACCCCTAACCAATTAACTCCTAGGGGTGTTTTTGTGGAGGGATTAAGGAAGGGAGGGAGGGGTATAAAAAGAGAGGAAGGAAGAGGGATGAAGGTGGAAAGGAGTGGGAGATGGGAGCTAAATAAGGATAGATATAGAGAGAGGAACTGAAGGAGAGAGTGGTAGATGGACACATAAAAACTCACACATAGAGGTGGGGAGGGGTGAGGGGAAGATGGGTAGGGAGAGAGGTGGGGGATAATAAGTGAGGGAGATAGAGATGTAGAAGCAAGAGAGAGAGGGAGTAGAGAGAGAGGATGGGAAGAGGTGGAGAGGGGTGTGGAGATATGAGATAGAGGGAGGGAGGGAAAAAGAAGAAAAGGGAGAGAGAGGGGGTGGAAAGAGAAAGGGAACAGTAGAGAAAGAGAGGGGATATTCAAGAAGGGAGGGTGGGGAAGATAGACATACTATGGGGGAGAGAGACAAAGAGGGAGAGAGGGGGACAAAGTGAGTGATAATGAGAGAGAGTGTGGTGGGATATAAAAGTGGAGAGAGGGCGGGAGGGTGAGAGAGAGTAAGGGAGAAAGAGAAAAAGTGAGAGAGAGGAGAGGAGGAGCAAATGGAGGGATGGAGGTAGAGACAGAGAGGGAGAGGTAGAGAGAGGGGGCTGGGAGGGAGGGAGAGAAAGAGAGAAAGGGAGGATGGGGATTTAGAGAAAGAATAATAGAGGATGGGGAAGAGAGAGAGAGAGAAGAATAAAATAAAATATGGATATATAGAGAGAGAGGAGGTGGGGGAGGGGATATAGAGGGAAGGAGGGGTTGATAGAGGGGAATAGGGAGGAAGTGAGAGAGGGAGGGGGAGAGAGGGAGAAAATTTTTGTTCCAAATATGTTGAGAGTTAGTGGGAAAGAGTGTGAGGGGGTAGAGAGAGTGAGGGAAAGTAGGGATAATGGGGCAAGGAGAGAAGGAGTGATGGAGATAGAGAGGAAGAGGAATATAGATAAAGATATAATGTTGTAGTAATAGAGATACAAATAAGGAGAGGGGACAAATTCAGAGAAAGGTAAAGAGAGAGAATATGTGATAGAGTGGGGAGAGAGAGAGTGGAAATGAGAGAACGAGAGAGAGAGGAAGTGATGGGAGAGAGAGAGAGATAGGGAAGGATGAAGGGAGGGAGAGGGATGGAGAGATAGAACTAGGGCATTGCTATGAAGGAGGGATTAAGGGAGGGAGGGATGGATAAAGAAAGAGAGGAAGGGAGTGGGAGGAAGTTGGACAACGGGGAAGAGAGATGAGGAAGATGTATTTTTTCACAACTCACATTTAATTTATACAAAGATATTCTTATTAAAAAAGGAAAATCTATAATGTCTTACACATATATACATTTAGCATAGAGATTTGACCCTGAAAAGTCATAACAAAGAAAACCTAATTCTTTTTTTTTTTTTTTCATTCAGTATGCCATTGTCTTTACAATCTTACAAAACAATATGTATATACCCTAGCATCTATAAACCCCAATCCATTAACAATCATTTAGAATGCAAACATTGTTCCTAAATTAAAATTACAAAGCCATGGGATTTACCACTATGCAACCCAAAACTGCTAAAAGTGAAAATTGTATGTTGAAAACAATTAGTTAGAAATAGATGCAAAAAAATGCCCAAAATATTTCTCTCAAGAAAGCGGGACTTCTTCCCCCCTAACTAGACAAGGTGCATCTGAATCACACATGCATATAATCATGCAAAGAATATAAAACATACCCAACACTCTCCCACTTGTTGTTTCTTTGTATAAAGGATATGAGAAGAGTGCATGATCAAAATTCTAGCACAATAACTCCCATTAATTCTCTATATCAAGAGAACTTCTCAGTACTCATATATTTCTTTTATGAATTTACAACATTCCTCCAAGTTTTCACCTATTCCGGTATAAGCGTCTTGTATTCAATCGTATCCACCCCGAAGTGATACAAAACATCAATATAATTTGTCTTATAATGATAAGATCGGGTATATGATGGGAAGATTACACTTTGTATATCACAATATATCCATATATCTTGTTGTACCAACCTAATCCTTGAACAAAATCTCTATAAACATATCACTTCCTTTCTTAGATGAGTGGTTGTCATTAGAAATATTAAAAGGGCGGTGAATCAATATTTCACTTATTATTACAAATTTAAATTTTTAGTTGTTTAGTGATCATAAAGCATCATCAAAGAATAGTATACAGTAAATCCATAAACATCATGCATATGAACATAGAGATATTAGGTGGAAACCCATAAAGGGAGAAAACCACTCTCCTTTTCTTCTTAATCTTCTATCATTTATTACATATATTCACTTGCACAAACCAGTTGGAAGCACCCACTTCCTTCCAATGTTTTTTTGGAACCCACCATCAGGAAGCACCCACTCCCTTGTAATGTTTTATTAGCACCCACCATGAGGAAGAATCCACTCCATTTACATTGTTTCAGTGGCACCCACTAGGAGGATGCACACACTCCCTTGCACTGTTTCACTAGCATCCACCAATAGGAAACTCCTACTCCCTCAATTAGTTTGTTGGAACTAAATAGTTGGAGGCATCAACCCCAAAAACACCATGGACCCCCATTTCATCCATTTTCAAATTGGATCCACTCCCTTTAGCATTGTTGGGTCCCCATAATACTAGTGATTACCCCATTACTATTGTAGTTGCATCCCTTATTAATATTGTTGTGCCCCTATTATCCCCATATTGTTATTACTGTGCCCCATAGAATCCCTCTATTGTTATTTTTGTGGCTTTATATTATTATTGTTAGGTCGGCTGGGTTATATTGGACTCCTTAGGCTCCTATATATAGAAAGGAGATTTTTTCATTTGAATCATCGAAGGATTGTTCATTCATGTAAGGTAAAGGAGGTTTCCCCCTCGAAGAGGCTGAATTCTAATGCGTTAATCAATATATTATATCTTTTTCTTGAGTTGGTTTCATAACATTTGGTATCAGAGCTTTGGATTCTAGGGTTTTGCTACTCCAAATAGGTCATCGTGGAATTTTTGCTATAACTTTCTCTCTGCTATGTTTCAGAAGCTAAAAAAAAAACCCATTTGAGAATAAATCGTGTTGAACCGCAAGTCAGAATTTCAGAGCTTTTCTCCCTATATTTGTGGATATATGATCTGAGGAAGTTGGTCTTTTTGCAGACTCCTGAACTACATTCCAAACAGGTGACCTGGGGAAAATCGTCATAACTTTGTCTCTAAGAATCGGATTGAAATTTCATAAGAAGGTGTAGAAAGAGGACAGGTTGTAGTTTCTTTTATATATTTTTCAGAGCCAAAGGTTGAAACAGTGACTTGTGGCATGTCATACAAGTTCTCTCTACTGAACTAGGCTATAATCAGGTCACTGTGGGAGATTTTGCATAACTCTTCGTTGGAGAATCCAATTTGGATGAGACTGGTAGCATTGGAAAGAGGACACAAAGGGATATTGCAGGTTGAAATTTTAGAACTGGATGATTTAAAAGTACAAAGATACATTAGAGACAATATCAAGCTCCTACAAAGTGAAAAAATGTGTGTAGATTCTTTTAAATTTTGCTTAAGATTGGTTTGAAAATTTATTTTGAAGGAATTCAAAGGGCATAGTAGAGCATTATTATCGATAACTGATGCCTCGGAGAAAGAAAATGTAAACACCTAGTAAGCAACCTGAAAGCTCTAGCATGACTCATGAAGAAGAGGAAGAAATGCTACATGATATATCAAAATTACAAGAACAAGTGCAACAAATGTCACTCTCACAAAAGCTAACAAAAGCTAAGATAAATGGCATGGAATCTAAGATAAAGGGCGTGGAAGCTATGATGGATGATTTGAAGATAAATTTGAAGAGAGACATGGCAGATTTGAAGACAGATTTAAAGACAGACATGGCAGATTTGAAGACAGATTTGACAAATTTTCTACAAGAAATACTTACTAATGGTGAAAAGGTAGTAAAGGAAACTCATGATGCAAACAAAACAAATGTTAATCATGATTTCATAGACTCTAATGTGGGATCGAAGACCCACCATATTCCAAAAATCGATATGAGGAAGTTTGATGGCAAGGATCCTGAAACATGGATATTAAGAGAAATTGTTCGGCGTAAATCACAAGATAAATCATTTGTTGACGCATTTCGAACGAACAAGTGTGGTTCATTATCAGGACAAGTTGAAGAAACAGATCTAGCTTAACATGTTAAATAGTCTGAGCAGAGACTCCAACGGCTATCTTGACTAACGACTAATTTTGACTTTAGGACCAGAGTCAAGATTTAATGGAAATTAGTTAAATTATGTGAATATATAAAAATATAAAATAATTTAAAAGGTGTTAAAGGTTAGTTAGAAACTTATTGGAACGAGAAAATAATTCAAAAATAAAATTGAAATAATACATAAAATAATATATAAAGTTTAAATTACGAAAGTTTAAAAAAAAAATTTAAAATAATAAATAATTCAATATATATATATATATATATATATATATTAATAAAATAAAAAAAATAAAAAATAAAATAAAAACATATAAATAAAATAAAAATCAATAAATGATCTAAATAAATCAATATAAAACTAAAAAAAACATAATAATAATAATTAATAATAAATCAAGCGAGCGACAATATAATATATATATATATATATAATTATATCTACATAGTCAAAAGGAGAAACCCTAGGAGGAAGGAATAGACACAAGGCTCCAAGGAAAAAATCTGCAAAATAAAGGGGAACCAACGAAAGCTACAAAGGGCAAGACTAGGAAGAAAGGGTCGGGATCCAGCAACTACTAATCTTCCAGCCGTCATCTCTATTGAGATTGCTCGGCCTTCTTTCAATTTCAATAGCTTCCCTAAATTTACGATGATGGAACTGAGCAACCCTGGCAATAACCTTGGCGTCCTCAATACACACTTGATGCTTGGTCTTTTCCGCATGCTCTGCTAACGCTGAAGATTTGGTTCTTCCATGTCTTAGGTCCGTTGCATGTTCGCTAATCCTTTGATGGATGGAGTGCCTTGTTTCCCCGATATAGGGGGTCCAACAAGAACAAGGGATCAAGTAGACACCCTTCATATCTTTAGGATCAATGGGATCTTTCACTGATCTGAGGGATTTGCGAATAGATCAGTGAAAGATCCCATTGATCCTAAATATATGAAGGGTGTCTACTTGATCCCTTGTTCTTGTGGGACCCCCTATATCGGGGAAACAGGGCGCTCCATCCATCCAAGGATTAGTGAACATGCAGCGGACCTAAGACATGGAAGAACCAAGTCTTCAGTGTTAGCAGAGCATGCGGAAAAGACCAAGCATCAAGTGTGTATTGAGGAGGCCAAGGTTATTGCCAGGGTTGCTCAGTTCCATCACCGTAAATTCAGGGAAGCTATTGAAATTGAAAGAAGGTCGAGCAATCTCAATAGAGATGACGGTTGGAAGATCAGTAGTTGTTGGATCCCAGCCCTTTCTTCCTAGTCTTGCCCTTTCTAGCTTTCGTTGGTTCCCCTTTATTTCGCAGATTTTTTCCTTGGAGCCTTGTGTCTTTTCCTTCCTCCTAAGGTTTCTCCTTTTGAATCTGTATATATATATATATATATATATATATATATATATATATATAATATATATAAATATATATATATATATATCAAACTTGATTTAATTGTTTTAAATTAATTAATTTAATTATTTTATTGTTAATTTTTTACCTTTTATAACTTTTGTAATTAAACTTTATATATTATTATTTTTATGTATATTTCAATTTTATTATTCCAATAATTTTCTAACTAACCTTTGTATATATTTCTTTATATTTATATATATACATATAATTTATACTTTAAGTCCCATTTAAATAACAAATTATAATTTTATTTATCAAACAATAACTTTCCTAAACTAACCTTTAAACACATTTTTATTTTTTTAATATTTTTTTTATATATTCACATAATTTAACTAATTTCCATTAAATCTTGACTCTGGTCCTACAGTCAAAATTAACCGTTAGTCACAATAGCCATTGGAGTCTCTGCTCCGACTATTTAACATGTTAAGCTGGATCTATTTCTTCAACTTGTCCTGACAATGAACCACACTTGGTGGTTCAAAACGCGTCGACAAATGATTTATCTTGTGATTTACGCCGAAGAATTTCTTTTAAACTTGATATGGATCACAAAAGCCTCAATTCAACAACATGGATATTACATATGGAGCAATTTTTCGATCTCAATAATGTGGAAAACACACAAAAGGTACGTATTACAACTTTATATTTGGAACCAAATCAGTTTGTATGGTATCAATGGCTTTGCTCTCGTAAACAAATTATCACTTGGGCAATTTTTACGGAAGAATTGACAGCACATTATGATGATACAAAAAGCAACACTTTTTTTAGCCAATTGATAAGTCTCAAACAAAAGGGTTCAATAATGGAGCACATTGAGGAGTTCCAAAAATTGAACATAATGGTAAAAAATATTCCAGAGGAGCATAGGATTGATGTGTTCATAGGGGCTTTAAAGGATAATATCCAACATGATGTTTGCCTTTGGGAACTTAATTCATTAGAGAAGGCAGTTAGGTTAGCAAGAAAAATGGAAAGCAAAATTATAGAAAACAGGAAGCATACCACTCACAACTATAAACATGGAAGTGTTATTGCCCCTAGTCTTCCACAACCTATAAGGTTGACACCACAACAATTGGAAGAAAAAAAAGCAAAAGGGCTTTGCTGCAGTTGTGATAGCAAATACACTAAAGGTCATAAGTGTGCTGAGAAGAAATTATTCTACATAGATTGCGAAGAGGAAGAAGAAAAGGAGAAAGAAAGGTCAACAGAAGAGGATATACTCCAGGAACAAAGCCTAGATAAAGAAGAAATTTAGGAAACATCACAACCATATCTTGTAAATCATGCATGTTAGGTAATTAACCACTCCTTCAAACTATCAAGATAGAAGAGAACTCATAAGAAAAAGGTAATAGTGTTGATTGATTCAAGAAGTACCCACAATTTTATTCATTGTAAGGTAGCAAAAGAATTGAATTTCTTCTTATATCCAGCACCAGAGTGTCAAGTGATGGTTGCAAATGGAGGAAAAATAAATTTCTCTAGAAAGTGCCATAATGTCAAGCTATCCATGGGAGAGTATGTATTGACTAGCCGAATGCTTTCCATTCCAATGGGAGGTGTTGATGTTGTACTAGGAGTCCAATGGCTACAATCCTTGAGTACAATAGCTTTTAATGTTCAAGAACTTTTCATGAAATTTTCTATGGAAGGAAAGGAAGTTGTATTAAGGGGTATTGCAGGGAAACCAGGAAAGATAATCAGCTCTAACGGTATGACAAAGCTTCTAAAAAAGGAACAAAGGTGTGTAATTGCACAATTATGTTCGCTAGATGTTTCCACATTGGAATCATCTATTTCTCCAGATCTCCAAAAAGTCTTGAACAATCATTCCAAGGTATTTGATACTCCCAAAGGTCTCCCACCTATTTGTGATCATGATCATGTTATTCATCTTATTCCAGGAAGTGTTCCTCCAAACATCAGGCCGTACAAATATCCCTATGCCCAAAAGAGTGAAATTCAACGTATGGTTGCAAAAATGATAGAGGCTGGTATAATTAAACTGAGTCAAAGTTCTTTCTCTACTCCAGTAGTATTAGTGCACAAGAAGGATGGATCATGGCTCATGTGTCCGGATTATAGGGAGCTCAACAAGCTCACTATTAAAGATAAGTTTCCCATTCCTGTCATTGATGAATTACTGGATGAATTGCATGGATCAATTTACTTCACCAAGTTGGATCTTCGTTTGGGATATCATCAAATCAGAATGAAGATTGAAGACATTTCGAAAACAACATTTACAACTCATGAGGGTCATTATGAATTTTTGGTCATGCCTTTTGGCCTTACCAATGCACCTTCAACATTTCAAGGTTTGATGAATTCAATTTTCAAACCATTCCTTACAAAATTTGTGTTGGTTTTTTTTGATGATATACTAATCTACAGCAAGTTTTGGAAGGATCATGTTGAACATGTTGACAGGGTGATACAACTATTGGAGGAGAAACAATTATATGCAAAAAGATCCAAATGTTTATTTGGAGTCTAAGAGGTGGAATATCTAGGTCATATTGTATCTCATGAAGGAGTTAAGGTAGACCCTAGCAAAATTAAAGCCATTAAGGAATGGAAAAATCCCACATCCATAAAGCATCTGCGAGGATTTCTCGGGTTGACAGGGTATTATTGCAAGTTTGTTAAGAATTATGGGAGAATAGCAGCACCTCTAACAACACTATTGAAGAAAGATGCATTTTCATGGACTCCAGAAGCAACAACGACCTTCGAACATCTTAAAGAGGCAATGTGTCAAGCACCTGTCTTAGCTACACTGGACTCAAAAAACTTTATTGTGGAATGTGATGCTTTAGGAAATGGAATTGGTGTTGTTTTAATGCAAGATGAAAGACCCATTGCTTTTTAAAGTCGTCCAATCAAGGGAAAGTTTTTAGACAAAGCTATTTATGAGAAGGAAATGTTGGCAATACTCCATGCACGTAAGAAATGGAAACCCTACCTAATGGGACGACAATTCAAGGTACAAACAGATCATGATAGCCTTAAATGCTTTTTAAAACAAAGATTATCCTCTGAAGAGCGAAAAAAGTGGGTCACAAATATGTTGGGTTATGACTTTGAAATCATCTACAAAAAAGGGAAGCCATATGCACTCTAAAGAGAGGATGAGGATGTGGAAGCATTGTTGTGTGCCATTTCTATTATCCAACCAGATTGGATAAACGAAGCAAGGAAGGAATGGAAGAATGATGAAGAAGTGTGGGCACTTATTCGAAAGTTACAACTAGATTCCAATACGTCTGATACATTTAGCTGGAAAAATGATTCTTTATGGTACAAAGATTGCTTATACCTCTATAAAAATTGCCAACTAAAACAAAAGATTCTTATGGAATTGCACACTTCTCCTTTAGGAGGGCACTCAGGATTTTTAAAAACTTACCACAGGGTTAAGAAGGAATTTTTTTGGGATGGCCTTAAATTGGATATTCAAAAATTTGT
>APFE030493936.1:0-31466 GCA_000404065.3 Pinus taeda | reverse complement strand
AAAATGACCCCATTTATGGTACTTTATGGATATCAGCCACCATCCATCACATCATATTTAAGAGAAAATTCTAAGGTTTAAGCAGTGGAACATCACATCGAACATCAACAACAAATCCTCCAACTCTTAAAGGATAACCTCGTGTTGGCACAAAATAGAATGAAACAATAGGCAGATCAACATCATAGTGAAAGAAGTTTTCATGTAGGTGATTGGGTATTCCTATGGCTACAACCATATAAGCAAATGTCCCTCAAGCAAGCTAAGCAGGATAATAAATTATCACCAAAGTATTATGGTCCATACAAGGTGTTGCAAAAGATTTATGGCATACAAATTGAAGCTTCTTGCAACTTCTCGATTGCACCCAGTTTTCCATGTTTCATGTTTGAAGAAGGTTACAAGCGACAAGCTCCCAGTTCAAACAATATTGCAAAAACTTAATGAGGAAGGAAAAATTATATTGGAACCGGAAGCAGTCATAGAAACAAGAACTCGATAGCTACGAAATCGATCAATTTCGGAGTATCTTATCAAGTGGAATAACTTATCCGCTGAAGATTCCACATGGGAGGATGCGAATTTTTATACAGAAGCATCCAGAACTACTCAAGCGTTGGGAGGACAACACTTTTTTGAAGGAGAGGGGCATGTTGGGTCCCTATAATACTATTGATTACCCAATTACTATTGTAGTTGCATCCCTTATTAATATTGTTGTGCCCCTATTATCCCCATATTGTTATTACTGTGCCCCATAGAATCCCTCTATTGTTATTTTTATGGCTTTATATTATTATTGTTAGGTCGGCTGGGTTATATTGGACTCCTTGGACTCCTATATATAGAAAGGAGGTTATGTCATTTGAATCATCGAAGAACTGTTCATTCATGTAATGTAAAGGTGGTTGTCCCCTCGAAGAGGCTGAATTCTAAGGTGTTGATCAATATATTCTATCTTTTTCTTGAGTTGGTTTCATAACAAGCACAAACTTAAAAATCAACACAAAACCCTTTAGAAAATTCCTTCACTATTCAACAACATAGTCACTCTATCATTAACAACACATCATCAATCTCAATAATAGATCAACTCCTATCATTCGCTTGCAACCTTAACTATGAACAATAGTGAACACAATAAAATATCAATCAACAACATCGAAAAAATCAGCAACTTCAAGCCCAACAACACAATAACTCTCACATTCAAAATTATCCAAGAAAAAACCTAGAATTCCAAGCATCTTATCTCCACAATAATTCTCATCAATATGCCTTAGCACAATGCTCACTTTGTCACCCAACTTATTTCGGTAAGTTATTACTTTATGGAATGTTATATAATAAACATAGTAGATATTTGGAGCAATGAAACTCAAACCCTGATCAACATAAATTCTGATCTCTACAACAACATACTAATTTTTTAGTAGAAACTTGAGATAACAGATACAATCCCTTTATCTTGAGCCTTAGACAATCACACAACGTTGATATTGAAAATTATGATCTATACAATAGCCTTTAAAAACAATGAATGAGTCAATGTTACATGGAAAACAAGAGCTTTATTAACCCATTTCACAACAACATACTTTTATCAAGATAGCAAGTAGTCAAACTTAACTAGCTCAACACTTCAGAAAAAAGTCCAACTCTTAGCAGCTTACAATCATATGAAAACCTTATATTCCACTTGCGATCATAGACAAAACATCATTAACATAAACATGTAATTCAAACCAAATATTCCAACACCCATCAAGACAATAGGTAATCAAACTTCAATAAAAATAAGATTTCTCATCATCCTTTTCAACAACACACCTAGTAATTCTGAACCTAAGTTTCAATAGCTTTGATTTCTTCACTCTCAATGGATTAGATCAGAAGACTTGATTTTATTGATCATGAAAAACTTCATTACTTTGGGATCAATGAAGAAAATACTTTAAGACTATAAATCTTGACTATTTTTCCTTACAATTCTAACTAAAGGACATTCCAACAACAAATTATTTTTCCTAACATAATCTCATAAGGCCTTAGCCTTTCATGAACAATATTTGACCACAACCTACAAATAGTGATACACTTTGAAAGAACAACCAATTCATTTTTTCTACTTTCTCATTTTCAAAATGAATATCCTTTGCCAGGCATACCTCACATTATCATGGAACCATATGTTTTGACTATGAACTAGTCCACATCTATTACCATCATGATTTAAACTTGGAAATTCATAATCAAATTGATTTAGTGCATGAGTTCATGATTCAATTAGAATACATTGTACCATTGTACTAACTGCCCCAGCTCATACTCAGGTCGCTCATAGTACTAGGATGCACCTTTTTTGCAAGAGATAAGGTTAGAAATAAATTACAATAGTTTATATTAGATTATAAGCTAACGACTACAACAATCTTAATAAATCCAACCATCTTTGAAAAATCCATAACAACTTCAGAAATTCGCGCAGGGACAACGATTAACTATGCACTCACACACTCAATAAGACATAAACTCACATCCAAAACACATACATTGTGTATTTGATCGCACTATAATTCATACATATGACCATTCACCAAATCATACCATGTTCCACATTAGACGAGGCAAGGTTGGCACTATGAATCATTACCATTCAAATCATATTGCACTAAATCAAATATATATTTTATTAATGTATCAGGTAATAAATGACACCATAAATACAGAATATTAGAAATAACACCATTAATGTACCCGACCGTATCATGATTTGCACTATATTAGAGAATATGTAACCAAACTGATTTAATCAATTCGCACCACACACACTCCAATTAACCAGCTATGCTCTTCCTTATGCCCAATTTACTCATACAATTGTATCAGCATATTGCATCATAGAGCTCCTTTCCTTTGATGGATTTATGACTACATTCTTTTCACTAGGTTTGAGACATACAACTAGAACATAAAAAATTACAATATAATCCTCCAGAACACCAAAATAAACAAAATTCCTTCACGCTCCATCGTCTTAAATACTAGGTCTATACTTATTGAATTGATGCAACTATGCTACAGATCCATCACACTATGATGCCAATATTTATACTTGTTTTATATGATGACTAGATTGGGGCTATGTCAATACCATGGGTATACCCATTGTAAAATTTTTGATGAATAATATATTAGATTGATGGCTCAAATTATGTGCCACACAATAACGGGCCTTTTGACCAAATCAAATTTGACACCATAATGCCATGGGAAATTCGATGGATAATTCAATGGGAAACATGCCATGGTACCATTTGTGTGAGATACAAGTGGGAAGGTTGCATAATTTATGAAATGTGAAAATATCACTTAACATAATTTATGAATGCTAGAAGAAATTAGTCAATGTAGATATCGATGTCAACAATAATTTGCTTGTATCATCATAAACCTCCTCCCTACATCATCAACTACTGCTTGTATCACTTAGAATACCATGCTTAAAGGGTCCACTAAAGAAGCATCATTAAATAAAACACATGCACACTTCATCAAAGGACAATACCAGATCTAAAACCAAGATCCTTGCCACCGTCGACATCAATTCCAACACAATGATGCCCACAATATCCCCCTTTATTATTGATGGAAACAACCAACTACCCCATCAAGTGCAAAAAACAAAACTTGTAGGTGATGCATCTCTCTCCCTCTCTGACATCAATAGAAAAGGAAAATCATGTATCTCTAGATACCAAGCTGATCAAAATATAGCTACAAACCAATCATTATAAACCATAACACTTGTGACTAAGTCTTATGACTCCTATAAAATAATGTGAGGTCAATGTCAAACAATGCCAAACAATTTCCCATGTATTTGTTGATCTTTTATTTTGTAGTACATTTGATATGCTCCCCCTTCAACATATGCGATGTTTCTAGAGATATTTTGACATCATGTGGTTGTCCATACTAATTGACATTTTCAAAGAAATTATATCCATTGGTTGGGCTCCTTTTTTTCTGATAAATGCTTGATTGATATTTCCTTTATCATATTGCAAATATAGAAAGGTGATTTTACCTTCATCTCTTGGTTACTATCCTTCATAATTCTTAATCTATACCTACATTACTTCATTTTGAGATATATTCCTATGGACCTAACTAAATATTTGGACCTTTACACACACACCACCCTTTGCAACTCTCTCTTCCTTGAGATGTTGTATTATGCTCCCCCTAAGACTATGCAATTATTTATTCTCTCTATATTTTGTAGTGCTCCTTGTGATATATACCAATAACTAATGGACTGTAGATGACCCTTGATTCCATTATTCAAAATCTAAATAATAATATTACCTTCAATATCTTATTTCTTCCTTTACTTATCTTTAATACATATACCTTATTTTATATATTTTATTCCTTTTCCTATTACCTAAATCTAGTGTCTTCTTCTATCATTTTGCATCCTCTTGAAGTGAATATGACTACATTTCCTCTATTAGTTATTTGATCCACTCTTAGGATGTTGTGTTGTAGTCCTTTAACAAATGGAATATTGAATCTATATATATTGTTGTAGTTAAGGTCGAATTTACCTTTTCCTATCACTTTCGCTGATGTATTGCCTCCTGGAACAACATTTTCACCTATATTTTTCCTTAGAGTGAGGAATAATTTTCTCTTATCACTAGTCATATGCAAGGAAAATTTTAATGATGGAAAATTACCTTGAAGTTTAAAAACATTAGCGAAACTCATCAGTCCTTAATATGCAAACTATAAAATGTTTATTAATATATTTGTAAAAGCATTCAAATTTATCATTATTTTATGTATACTATCTATATAGTGTTGGAGATTTTTAAGGTAAAATAATTTTATATTGTAAAATTTGCGCAAATTATTTTTATAAAAAATTGAAATTGGCAAATATTTTTTTTGGAAAAATCATGGAAAATTAGCCCACCTGCGAATATTATCACCTAAAATTTTCCATGGTCATATGATTAGAGCATCCATTATTTATGTACCAAAAGTTTTCCTCACACTACAAAAAATAGGCCATTAATGCCAAAAATAGTCTTGAACATCAGTGTATTTGAGCTTATCAATTGGGTTCAATTAGGAGTGAAAAATCCAGTGCTACAATGCATTTCACTTGGGCACCAAAATAATGTCATATTTAACAATGAGAATTGTTTCTTCCATTCTTGATTTCATTGTTGTGTCCATTTGTGATTTTAATTTTGCTCCAAAATCTTCTTTTTGTTTTGCTTCTAGTATGACATCAAAAATAACTTATTTTTGGCTTCCTAATTTATGCCAAGTTATGCTTCCATTATAACATCATTTTCTACTTCGAGTTTTGCTTCTAATATGGAATTGCTTGTTGCATTTATATTTACTTCTATTATGGCATTTGTTTAGCTTCTAATATGGCTTCCATTATAGTGTTTTTTGTTGCTTCTAATATTGCATCCATTATTACTTCTTGGTTTGCTACCTGAATGGTTTCTTTGCTTCCTTCTTAAGGAATGCCAATTTCCACTTCTAATATTGTTTCCATTATTACTTCTTTCTTTTTTACCTAAATTTCTTATGTTTTTTCTTCTTAGGTAATGCCAAGTTTGGCTTCTAATATTGCTTCCATTATTACTTTTGTGTTTGCTACTCGAATTGATTCTTTTTTTGCTTCTCAAGTAATGCCAATTTTGGTTACTAGTATTGCTTCCATTATTACTTCTTTGTTTGCTACCTAAATTGCTTCCTATTTTGCTTCTTAGGTAACGCCAAGTTTTGCTTCCAAGATTGATTCTAGTTTGGCTTCCATTGTTGTTCTAGTTTTTCTTCCTTGTTAGCCTCATGGTTTGCTTCCTTTTAGTTCCAAGATTTTCTTCCTTTTTAGTGCTCGGCGTTTCTTCTTTTTTAGGTCCAGGGTTTATTTCCTTTTAGTGTTGGTATTTGCTTCTTAATTAGCCTCCAATTTTGCTTCTTGTTAAGAAACCAATTTAGCTTCCTATTTAAAGCTAGTAATAACTCCAAATATGGCCTCCAATTTAATGTCAAATTTTATTTCTCTTTTAGAGCCACATCCTGCTTCCATTTTAACAACTCATGATGTTTTCCTTTATAGATTCCATTTATTAATTTAATATTTTTTTATTTCAATTAAATTATTAAGTATATCATGCCTCTTAAATAACTTATATGATTATAGAGTAATTCAATATTGCATTTGAAATATTTTATAGCATACCACTTTTAAAGAATTTTAGGGAAATAAACATCCATACAATCTAAGAACATTTTTTTAAACTCTAACTGATATTTTTATATTATTAATAAACAAAATTAATTTTTCATTGACCATATACTATACTATGAAGACCCAAAATAATACATGTCCATATGATATAAGTCAAAATAATACAACCCAATATGGTTATGCAAGTGAAAATGATATATATGATAAAAAAATATGTAAAGAGGCATCATAACTATTTATCAACAATGATCGATGATGGAATCTATATGATGAATGTCACTGGTTATTACAAGCAATTTTTTCATCATCGTCATCAACATCAAGATCATCATTAATGTCATCATCATCATCGTCTGCTTCGGTGTCCTCTATATCTACCTCATAATCATCGTCTTGAATTTAAGAACCATGCACAATATAATCTACATCGATCTTAGACTCAATTGTATCTTCTAGAAGACCCATGTTCTATAAAAAATAAAGCCATTTGAAATGAAAGTTATTATTTATTTCATGCAATATTTCTAATATTACAACATATGAAAAAAACCATAATCATATTACATCATATCAAAGTTCATGTATACCATAATAAAATTTCAATTAAGTTATAACTAACATGTTATTACAATAATGTAAAACATGCAACAATTCTAATAAACATTAGTGAAGAGCATAAAAAAAGCATTATACAATTTAATTGTCATTCTTAGTTTCTTATGTTGCAAATGCATAGGCCTTGGCTGACTTGAAGGCCCCCATATGAAATATCTTGTTCCCCAACACTTTTTCATAAATGAAGAGGGTTACCAAAGCCAAGGATAAACTTGAGAGGGTAGGTATAGTGGTTATACTTAATAAGAGGGTGGGCATGATCAGAAGTTGCGCCATCTTCCGAGAATATGGCTAACCCAAGTAAGAGTTAATGGAAAGGGGTGTTACCTCTATGTATATGAATAATGACTGATGTACATATCTTAAGATTAAGTAGGTAGTAGATCTGGACAAGTAGACTATTGACCTGTCGTGTTAAAAAGTGTTGGACTAATGAAAAATGTGTTGTCCTAGATGGAAACCTACTTAATAAGGATGCCAACATGATGGTAGCAGGATGAGTATTCAGGCCAATACAGATGTGATAGGAAAGGAATATCAATTCAGAGACAGAGGAATGATAAATATGAATTTTGAACAAGTATACGTAGATTTTGTGAAGCAAAGTCACGTATGCGTAGGTTTTGTAAATGAAAGCCGCGTATATAGAAGTTTTGTGAAGAAAAGTCATTTACAATTTCCACACCATGGTATTTTAAATACCAAGGGTCTTTACCATAGTATTGACCCATAGTAATGAGTGTGACACAGATATTTGATCCCGTCTAAGAATACCATCGACATCACTAAGGATTTGACCTGTGGTATTAGATAAGGCCTAAGCTATATAAGGAGATTAAGATCAAAGTGTTTGAGTATGAAAGTGATGAATATTTCATGAATAGTTAGATATGAAGCAAGTGTGCATGTAATGGGATATTAATGAACTATTTGATCTGAAACTAAGTATGCACCTAGGAATTTGATGATGGATCAAATCTAATAGATCTGAAATTACTATATTGATAATGGATTGATTTGATCTGTAATATTTATGTCTAATGCATATTTTATTATGTACGTCAAGGGATGGGTTTGTTCTGAAGGTTCGATGTGTAGCGAAGCTATAAGTCAATAGTTGTAGATATGTACGCATGTTTGATACCTTAAAAAGAATGTGCATACGTAGGTTTGATAATGTTAAAGGCGTGTACATATGTAGTTTTAATTCTAGTAAGTCGCTATTGATTCTGCACTTTGGACATATCTATACACGGGTTTGATTCCTAAAGTGTGTGTATACACACGGAAGTATTTTGTGGAAAGAACATGTATAAGCTAGGGTTTTTCTTAATAACATGTCTAATTAGTCTGATCAGTCTTGCTATTTTTTTGGTGTCTGTCAATGAAGTCTTACTTGATGATCTCGGTTTAACATAGATGATTAAAGTTGAATTGATTGATTGAAGAGTGATGATGATGCTAGCTATATGTGATTGAATATATATGATGGTTCTATGATTATTTTAGAGTAATTCAGTGGTTCAGGGTGTAACTTAGTATTTGTTTCAGAATAACAATGATTCATTTTCAGGGTTCAATGTTTTGAGGTCTGTACACAAGTATGCTTCAAGGAAGTCACCTATACATGCAAATTTGCTAAAGTAAAGTAGAATATATATTATGACACGTTATTGATCAAGGTTTTTTGTTGGTTTAGTGAATTGACGTAGCGCTTGAGTTCAATATTGGTATTTTGGTTACAGTAATCTAACTATGTTGGTTGTTTGAGAATAAGTTGATTGATTTGCATCTTAGTTGGTTGAGTTATTGGTTGACTCATTTGGTTCGATGATTGACTGATTTGTTGTAATGATCAATTTCATTTTTGATATTCAATATTGGGCTTAAATGATGGTAGTGGGTCCAGTCTAAAAATTTGATAAAAAGTGGCCTACAAGTTGTGATGTTTTGTATCAGGTGGATCCAGTGTGAAAATTTATGAAACGTGGTCCACTGTGGTGCTAAAGGTTGAAACCTTTAGTAAGGGATTCAAAGCTTCCTTCAAGTGGTATTGGTAATCAGATCAGGGGGTAGTATCTCCCTTTTGGTGGGTGTTGGTAAACAATATCAAGGGTTTGGAGCCCCTTTCCAGTGGGTGTTGGAGAATGAGATAAGGTTGTATCCTTTTGCAAGTGGGTTCCTATGTGCTAGTATTAGTCTGCACCAGTACAAGATTGTAAGATGTTTTTATTTATCATAAAAGATAGATACAAAGATGACAACAGTGGTGGTTTTTCCCACATTGGGTTTCCACCTAAAAATCCTAGTGTTGATGTGTGGTGATGTGTTGCTTATGTGTAATGGTTTATTTTTCTCTTACTACACATCGTTATTGTTTAATTAATGCCTAATGAAGTATTGATACATTGGTTTAGGTTAAACATATGATGAATTATCTGAAAAAGTTAGTTAACTGGATACATGGTAGTTGTTTGCATAATAGTCATGTGCATACACATGTTTACTTCATTATAGTCATGTACATAATTTTGAATAAGAGAAAAATGTTTTTTTTGTAAATACTGATTCAACCCCCCTCTTAGTATTTTCCCAACAATTGGTGTCAGAGCAAGTCCTTTAGAAGAAGCTTGATCGCTTAAAGGAGATCCGTCAAGATGATGGGAAAGAAGAAGATAGCTCAAAGGAGGGATTCAGAAAACTATGACAATGATATATCAGATGCAGTAATAGTTACAGATTTCAACAAATATTTAGGTTTCAGATCACCTTGCTTTCTATTGATCAAGAATGAAGAAGACGGTAACAAAGAATTATTAGGTATGGGATTTTGTTCTAATTGTGGTCCATTTCCTTGTTTATGCAATAATGATAGTGATAATGAAAGTGAAACAAGTGAACTTGAACTCATGGGTAAAAGTGAAAGTAAGCACTCTAAAACATATTCAAAAATATTATCCCTAGAAGCAAAAGATCATGGTAAATCAGAAATAATGGAAAATGAAGGCATACATATGCTAAGTAATGATAATTATCTCTAATGGAAAGAAGATATGAAGTTTAAGAAAATGAACAATGATTTTTGGTATTTAGTATGCAATGGACACCAAAATTTCTCTATCAGACAAGGAAGTACAAAAGAATAAACATCATTGATAGCATACCTGATTCAACATTAAATAGGGTTATGCATTATGCAACAACAAATCAAGTGTGGGATAAGCTACAAGCAATCCATGAAGAAAACCCAAAGGAAGGTTTCTAATTAGAATAATTACCAGGTAATTTTATCCATAACAATGTGTTAAAAAATGAACATGATGACAAAACATCATTTGTTATGTTAGTGGTTGATTCAAAATAGGACAGGTTAGAAGAAAATTTTGATCTTAGAACAAAAATTGATATTGCTTTGAAAAATGTTGTTAACCTTAAAGATAAGTTGCACGAATATGATAACAAGGATCATATTAAGTAAGTAAACATTTTTGTGGAATCTAAACAATATTGTGAAGGCCTTGAAGCTGAGATCATCTCTCTAAGAGAAGATATTGAAAAATATGATAAGCAGAATGAATAAATACTTCAAGCACCTGAAGAATAAGAAAATGGGTTGAAAGAACAATTTCTCAAATTAAAGGAGCAAGTGGAAGAAGGAAGAAAGTTGAAGAAGGTATGAAGAACTAGTATATGGAAAAGAAAAGGAGATATCAAGGGATGGAGGTTGAAGTAAACATTCTAAAAGATAAATTAGAAGAAAAGGATAAACATTTGAGATTTCAAGATAGTACTAAGATTTTGGATAATATTCTTAGTAGTCAAAGGTCTCCCTCCATCAAATCTCGTCTTTGTTTTCATGAAACTATTGAAGGAGAATCTAGTTCACAAGCTGATGAAAGGAATTTAAAGTGTAACAATGCAAAACTTGAGATGCTCAACAAAGAGAAGAAGTCAACCCGATCGAAAACCATGGAAAGTGAAGAAAATCATTTATTATTAACTATAGAAATGTTAATCGATTATGTCCTCTGATCAGTAATTTTGAATGTTTTATATGTCATAATTATGGAAACATTGCAACTAATTGTAGAATATGATTATTTCAATAACAAGCAAATAACCACTTCAAAGAAAGGTCATCAACTTCTAGGTACTTAGGTTTCTTTAAGGGATGTTGTTTTTCTTGCAATATATATGGTCACAAAGCTATCGATTATAATAGAAGGAATATGAAATAGAAATATTATGATTCCTCTGCTCACGTAAGATGTTATGCTTGTAACAAGTTTGGGAATGTAGCAAAACAATGCAGGAACAAGTTTATGGATCACCTCAGGCAACATGGTAAGCAATCAAATAAGAACATTGATGTCAGAAGAGCTGAAAAAAGATGGATCCACCAACATTTCTCATAATAAGAAGAAAGAAGAAGAACATATAAGTGTGGTCATTCTCTTTGCTCATTTGAAGAAGAAGATGAATGGTACATAGATAATGGACAATCTCATCACATGAGTGGAGATAAGATTAAGATTGAGTCCCTTAAGGAAAACCAATATGGTAAGTTTATTCTTGGAAATAATGCTCGAGAAAAAAGTTCTAGAAAAAAGTAGAGCCAAAATTAATAAACAGAGGAGTGATTGATACTTTATCGATTCAAGGGATAAAGTTGAATACTCTAAGTGTAGGTCAAATGGAAGATAAATGAAATGTAATTGTGTTTACATCAAAAAAATGTAAATTTATAGATGAAGAATCTAGAAAGGTCATAGCAAGAGGATATGGAAACTCAGACAAATTATATGTGCTTAAAGAACTATATTCTCGCATATATGATGAGGATTTAGAATCATAGTAAAATAATATGGTGCCCATTGCAATCCATTATTCTTAAAATAATACTTCTAATAGTAACTATAGAAGTGATGTGAGGTACATGAACGCATAGGAACATAAGATGACTATTAGGTCATTAGGATCAGTGATGTTTAATCTTAAAGGGAGATACATATATTGTCTTATGATTATTTTGATAATCATACTACCTACATTATTGATAGTGCATCTGATGTAGTAACAATGAATAAATACAAACAGTACAGGCTCAGGGGGGGACATGGTTATGAAATTTGAGCATTTTACTTTCTGTACACGGATATTATGAAGGATAGTTGTGTATATATGTCATTTTTGATACAAATATTCATGTATGTTTTCCTATGGAGAAGAAACAATAGGACAGACTTGGGGAAAGGCTATGATACTATTCAGACAATTATTATTTAGCCTTCTTGTCCTGATGTTGATGGTTACAATCTATGGATGCTACTAAGAAGTGGCATTGGCTAATGATGGTTTATGAATTTATGCAACATGAAATTTGATGACATGGATTTACTAATGGATGAAGTTGCTTTGATGACCTTACTGATGGATGAGTTGATGTGATCAGTCCTGACAGTGAACAGTTGGCACAGGTTTAGGGGGAGTATTTTCTATGCTTCTAATAATGCATTGTTGGCATTATAATTTCTTGATAATTTCTTGTTACATAATGATTCTTATATTAATGATGCTCATGTTGCTAAAGTTTTGAATGATACATCATGCTATGTTCCGGTCGTGGGTTGTCTATAATGAAATCGTGGATGATACTTATATATTGCTTGAGCCACACAATTGTTATGATGCTACTGATTAGATTTATGATGATGCATATGGTACATATGTTATGTTGCTTAAATGTTGATATTCTTAAGTTCAAGGAAATAAACAGAGATTGAGTATACAACCTCGTTATCTTATGATGATAAGTGCCACTCATTAATTTTATGCAGCTATCATTCTGCCTTCAAAGATGCATAAGTTTCATATGGTGCAGTTATGTATGATGATTCCTATAGTGCTTAGCTCTCACATGTACATTATATGCTACGCATGGTTGATTGTTTGAGGATTATTCCTTTTGATGGTGTCAAGGAGATGAGTTACTAACAAAGTTTGATAAATGATGGTGGTCTCATGGTTTTCTATTGATGACTTTTCTCGTTGATGATAAGCTAGATACATACTACTACCTTTACATCATGGATAACATTGATGGGTGAATTAAAAATAAAGATCTTATGGAAGATTACTTAAGTTGCATGTTGATGAAGCGTTGTTGGTGTGATAGTTCTCCTTGCATGAAGAAAATGGGCCAAGAGAATGATGTTACTACAGGTTTCATGAAGACGTCTTCTAAATGATACTTGGAGACATAGAATACTTAGTCACATATTGATGATGTTAAGGAATGATGCTACTTTGACCTATCTTACATTATTATGATATGTTTGGTTCTCACATATGTTGATTGATGCATGAAAAGACATGTTGTTGTGCTTTGATGAACATGGATTGAGGCTCTTCCTACTTAGGGAAAGAGAATTTTGACCTTGACGAGGTCAAGAGGATGAGTTGATTGCAGATCTCTATGAAAAATATTGTGTTTCATACTTGGTCATAGGTTGATGATATTAAAGCTATATTATCTTATCTTGCAAATTGATGATGAAAATGTGCATGTTTTTGTTCATTTTGTTGCTAACAAATGCTTATGGTATAGATCCTATATGGTTTATGGTACTTGTTGATGATTATCATGGTATTATGAGGTATTTTGTCTTGGTCTCTTGATGTAAAGTTCATGTAAAGACCTATATTATAAATCATTGTAAAATTGAATATTGTATGGACTATTCTGTTCAAGTCATTTAATCCCATATTTTAGGGCATGTGATGTAATTTATAACCCCACTGTGTTGGGTGATCAATGTAAGCATGAGTTATTGGTGATAGGAAAGGTCATGTTTGGTTGGGTCATAGAGTCATTTATTTATTTGTACTTGTTCAGAAAATTCAGCATGTCCTCAGAGGGAGCATGGTCATTATTTAGTGTTCATTTTAGCAGATCAAATCTACAGCACTCATGTCAACAAAGGGAGAGAATCCTTCATTCACAATTAGTCAACCCTTTTCCCTTGATCTCAAACGGGGAGAGAATCTTGGTGTTTGAAGAATGCATGGTGACTTGGGAGAGAAACTTGGTATACCTACATATGTGTTTACAAGTATCTAAAGGTGATGGTGACCAAACACCAAAGCGGTTTCCATCAATTCCAAAGGGGGGGGTTGTTGGAATTATGACAAATGTGTTGTCCTTGATGGAAACCTACTTAATAAGGATGCTGAAATGATGGTAGCAGGATGAGTATTCAGGCCAATCCAAGTGTGAAAGAAAAGGAATATTAGTTCAAAGATAAAGGAATGATAAATATGAGGTTTGAAGAAGTATACACAAGTTTTTGTGACGCAAAGTTGCATATACATAGGTATTCTGAATCAAATTCACATATACGCAAGTTTTGTGAAGCAAAGTCCCATATAGTTTTTGCACCATGGTATTATAAATAACAGGGGTCTTTACCATGGTATTGAGTCCATAGTAATGAGCACAACAATGGATATTTGATCACATCTAAGAAGACCATCGATATTACTAAGAATTTGACCTGTGGTATTGGATAAGGCCTACACTATATAAGGAGATTAAGATCAAAGTGTGCAAGTGTGCAAGTGATGAATATTTCATGAATAGTTAGATCTGAAGAAAGTGTGCATGTAATGGGATATTAGTGAATTATTTGATCTGAAACTAAGTATGAACCTAGGAATTTGACGATGGATCAGATCCAACAGATTTGAAATGACTATATTTATAATGGATTGATTTGATATGTAATATTTATGTTTGACACATGTTTTATTATGTATGCTGAGAGATGGGTTTGCTTTGAAGGTTTGATGTGTAGCGAATCTATAAGTCTAGTTGTAGATCTGTACGCAGGTTTGATAACCTGAAAAGCATGTGCATATGAGGGTTTAATAACTTGGAAATCATGTACATATGTGGGTTTAATGATGGTAAGTTAGGTTTTGATTCTGCACTTCGGACATATCTGTATGCAGGTTTGATTCCTAAAGAGAACGTATGTATGAGAAGTATTTTGTGAAAAGTATGTATATAAGCCAGGGTTTTGTTGAATAAGATGTTTGATCAGTCTAATTAGTCTTGTTGTGTTTCTGTTGCCTATAAGTGGTCTTAGTTGATGATATGGGTTTAACAATGATGATTTAAGTTGAATTGATTGACTATAGAGTGATGATGCTGCTATCTCTATGTTATTGAACACTTGTAATGGTTTTATGATTATTCCAGAGTAATTTAGTGGTTTAGGGTGTAACTCAATGTTTATTTCAGAATGATAGTGATTCAGTTTCAGGTTTCAATGTTTTGAGATTTGAATGCATGTATGCTTCAAGTCACGTATACACACAGTTTTGCTAAAGTAAAGTAGCATATATATTATGACATTTTATTAATAAATGATTTTAGTTGGTTCAGCGAATTGATGCAATATTTGGGTTCAGTATTGGTATTCTAGTTACAGTGACCTAATTACTTTGGTTTTTTTAGAAAAAGTTGATTGATTTGGGTCTCAGTTGGTTTAGTGATTGGTTGATTCAATTGATTCAATGATTGAGTGATTTTTTGCAGTGATCAGTTTCAGTTTTGTTATTTAGTATTGGGCTTAAATGATGGTAGTGGGTTCATTATGAAAATATGATTAAAATTGGCCTACAAGTTCTAATGTTTTGTATCAGGTGGATCCAATGTGAAAATTTATGAAACACGGTCCATGGTGGTGCCCAGGGTTGGAGCCTTTAATAAGGAAGTCAAAGCTTCCTTCAAGTGGTAGTTGGTAAATTATAATAGGGGGTAAGATATCCCTTATAGTGGGTGTCGAAAAACAATATTAGGGGGTTGGAGCTCCCTTCCAATGGGTGCTAGAAAATGAGAAAAAGTTGTAGCCTTTTGCAGGTGGGTGCCTGCATGATGGTATGAGCCTACACAAGTACCATATTGTAATATTTTTTTCTTTATAATAAAAGATAAAGACGGAGACAACAACAATGGTGGTTTTTCCCAATTTGAGTTTCCACCTAAAAATCCCGGTGTTCATGTGTGTTGATGTGTTTCTTATGTATGATGTTTTATTTTGTTCTTACTACATGTGGTTACTATTTAATTAATGCCCAATGAAGTACTGATACATTGTTTCAAGTTAAAAAAATGGTGAATTTACTGAAAATTTTAGTTAAGTGTATATACACTAGTTGTCTTCATAACAATCGTGTACATACGTTGGTTTACTTCATTATAGTTGCTACATAAATGTGAATAAGAAAAGAAAGGTTTTCTTTTAATACTGATTCACCACTCCACCCCCTCCCCGCCCCCCACACACACAATATTTTTCCTAATAGATAGGTATAGATAAAACCACCTCAACATGCTAGAAGGAATAAGTCTGAGCTAGATTCAGGATATTGCAAGGATATTGTTAAGGACAGATGATATGTTGTGTTGGGGGCAACCACATCGAAGAAAAATCATGTCAAAAAGTTAAGATGGGAGTTGGGAGTCACAATCTTGTCATTCAAATGCAATAGTGGAAGTATAATGGGACAATGTGTGGCACATGTAAACCATCTCATTAAGTTCAGCGAAAATATGGGAGTCATAATCTTATCATTCAAATGTAATGTGGAAGTGTCTTGGGACGAGAGGTGGCACATGTAAACTATTGGGTCGTCAATATGCCATTATTATTATCACTTTTGAACACTTATCCCACCCATTTCCACTAATCTTCATCATGTCATTTATTATAATTTATTATATAACTCTATTTTATGATGATTTATGCTCTTATATTATTTATTCTCCTTTACTTCTAATAAATTGATGATTATGAATTATTTTATCAATGATAGTTCCATTAAGTTGGTTATAACCTTATTCACCATTTTTAGCCTCCAAGGTAACTTCCAGATTGAAGATTTGATTTTGAAATCTGCCAACTCAGAAATTCACTAGTTTAAGGAGCGACAGTTTTGCGGTTGAGATTCAGAGCAAATGAAGATGAATCTAGAAAATCTGGAACATGAGTTTTGTCCAGAATGGGCCCAATTAACTTTTTTAAGAATGAGTTTCCCAAATTCTGCTTGTACTGGGAGAAACGCAGGGTTCTTTGAGCAAGATTTTCTCAGATTTGCAGTTACGGCCATCCTCCAAATCTCAGCTGCAAACCCAAACTCGTCTTGCTCTTGTTGGAAGATAAATGGAAATATATTTTCTTGTTTATCAATTGGTTAGAATCAACCCAAATTTGTAAAAGAAATCATGTTGTAATTATCTATGTTGTAGCTGCTCTCTGATTTTCTCTATTTAAATGAAAACAAAGATCAGAGATGGGGATGGCTTCAGGAATGACTGCAAGATGGCTTCAGGAGGACTTCAGGATGACTTCAGAATGGAGGGATTCAAATAATGGAGAATTGATGGTTTGAATTAGAGATTCAGAAGCAAGGATTCATGATAGGACAGGAGGAAGGAAGGATTGTTTTATGCTGTAAATTTCAAAGCTTCAACTATTGTAATGATTTCACCATTTAATGATTAATACATAATTTGGGCATTGCTGTTCACTCTTTTCCTTCTGAAGTAACCTAGCAGCGTCCGCTAGCGGCTAAGGGCCCAGCCTATGGTGGAGTACGCTGCTGCTGTTGTGTATCATATCTTTACAATTGCTGTTGCATCATTATACTATGATTTATGCGTGGTTTTCTTATCTTTATTACTCGGTAACCTGATATACCTTTCATATGCTATGCTATACTCTGTTACGATTAAAGAATTTATGGTTTTTCTCAGGAAATCTGCGTAATGACTCTGCATTGTATAATTGAATCTTTTCAGAGTTGATCGCATGCTTTTAGTCGCAACCAATTATTTCTATTACAGAGCGTCTGTATTGAGTATTACTATTGTTTGATTCATTTGCAATCCTGATTATTGGAATCTGAAAGTAATGATATTCTATTTGGAAGCATAGTTGTATTATCCTTAATTATCATATTACTATTAAGGTGTGCCGTGTGTCTCTATATTTGACTTTCCAGCATTGTTTCATATTCCATCATTAATCAATGCTGTTCTATTTCCTTGTGTTGTTCGATTTATTCTTAGAGTAAAGATTTCTATTAATTTGGCTTTGCTGTTATTCATTTCCATTAATTAAAGTTTGTTTTTCAGATTCTTTTAATTCTAGTTTGTTCTTCCATTTACGGCCGTTCCATTTTAGACTTGCTGTTCCATTTTCCATTTGTTGTTCTATTTTACTTTCTGCCTTTCCATTTACTTGTATTTGCTTCTTTGGTGTGAGAGAAGGTCTAAGGTTGTAGTGAGCCTCAGCAGTCGCTGCCTAGCTCCCACACCTATGGTCCATGCTCTAATTTCCTTTCCATCAGTTTCTAGAGGGATGGGTTATCGCTTCCGCACCCTTGACTGATAAGTTGCCTTGTGTGATTTTATCCTTTGAAGCAATTTAGTCATAGTTTAGCATCCGTCTACCGTTGTATTTTCTAAACGCTATACTGCGAAAAATTACTCTTGAGTAAATAGCCGCCTCAGACTGAGTACACTCTTGAAATAAAAAGTCGTCCCTGGGTTGACAATTAATGTGAGGTAATTAGGTGTTAAAAGATCCTTTTTATCACTCCACAACTCATACTTTTTGTCGAATGATAATTCCACTGACTTCACAAGAGTAATATTGTTTTCACAAGTTTTTCATCCTTCACTCCTTATAATTCTCTCCAAGGTGTGATAATAATATCTTTTCGAAGTTGCTTCATTTCAAGACTTGATTTATTGCTGCTACATATCATTGGTTTAAACTTTTTGACATTCTTGTTTTTAATACCAATGTTCTCCCTGTTATAGATCCATTTGGGCACATCAAATCCCAACTTCCAGATCAATGTTTTGGGGCTCATCAAACCATAATTTCAGTTGTATCATGCCCTAAACAAGTCACCCCTTTGAATTCCTCCTTCCCAGACAGTTGCATGACTCGAAGACATCCAGAAATAGCCTCTAGAGGGACCAACGTGGGTAAGCCCTTATGAAGGTGTACTATAAAGTAGTTGAGTCCACTACCAGGGTGCTCTGCATAGCACTTAGGCTTCCTTTCACCTACGCTGGGTGAGAATGAGCGAAATTCACATAAGTTTTAGCAAATATTGTTGTCTTTTGGAGTCATCTAGAAGGTTCCCTCAATTATCAACTCTTATGAGCTCGAAAATGGATGAGGAATGAGTTAAGGTGCATCCTATCCTCTCAACCATTCCTCCATGGAACTAATTCTAAGTATGGAAGGCCATTCAATGTAGCCATTAATTACAAAACCTCCTTCATCTTCCTATTGGGATTGGAATCCCCCTCAATGCATGTTTTAGGGCTCAAATCCCAAGTTTTGACACAATCTTGTTGTAAAGACTCCAAGAATTATGGGGGTGAAGTGTGAAATGTATGAGAGAGTCACAATGTTGTCTTCCTTTGTCTTCTAATGTAATGTCAGCCTACCCCATGGTCCAAGGACCATGGGATTGTATAAATAGAGCGAGGCTCTAAGTGTGAAAAACAACAAAATAGCGATGTAGAAGCAAAGAGTAAGAGTCTAAGTGTGTCTTGGGTCATAGGGTAGGAGAAGGATATGCAACTGAATGTGCAGAGGCCTAGTTCTCTGCAACTGAGTGCATGGACCCCTACAGCTAAGTGCGTAGGGTGGAGTCAAGTCTGAAACTAAGGAAGATAATAATAAAGAGAATTTGTATCTTAATTCCATGTATTTGTTCTTGGGTTATTACCTGTTTGATATAAATTGCAATTATACTATTTATTTACTGTGTGCACTTGTATGAATCATTTATAATGATAAGTATAACTTAACTCTTACAAGTAGGCTAAGTTAATCGGCTAATAATGACATATCGGGATTTGTTTGGCTAAATCAGCTTTCAACTTAGGTCAGGCCCCAACAAGCCAACAAATGGTTCCGTTGCTGGGACCGGGGTCTCCATAAGTGATGTCTAATGTCGTGTCACTGGAATCCGACAAAGAAAGAAGTTGAAGAGTGGTTGGACAGGAAAATTCATGGCGCAGGAAAACAAGAATCTGTGAGTATCAAAGGAATGGTGGTTAGAGTGGTACCTATATATGGAAATCCACAAAATTTTCTTTGCATCCTTCCCCTCTAAGTTATATGAGTGGATCGTGAAGCTAGAAGACAATGAACAAAGGTATCGACTAGACAAGCCTCTTGTGTGGAATCTAGATTTGTTGCGTAGAGTAGAAGCATCGTATGATAAGATCACGTGCATTGTGGACCATTGGCTCGATCGAATTATAGGAGGGTTTATCACTGAGTTTGGGCTAGATATTTCAATCAGCTATAGTCAGGCAGAACAATGCTTCCTCAAAGGACCATGAGGTAAGTACATTAAATCTTTGAACACATGGATTAAGATTCTACTGTGTGAAAATTGGTTTATGCGAATAATTTGATGTTTGGGGTTACGTGAAGTGGGAGGATCTATAGAAACAAAGGTAGCGCAGAGCTAAAAACTAGCTCCTTGATTTTTCCTCAACGACAAAGCGAGGAAGAGCTCGCGAAAGTTTCACTTAGAAGTTTGATCAGTCTGATAAGACAGCGAATTTTGTGCTTACCACCCCCACCTACACCACCACCAATTTCACTATGTTCACTGCCATATCCACCCACACACCTCCGCCACCACCACAGTTCAATATGGCAAGTGCAATAAAATTCTCTATGTTCAAAGGAGTAGGGAACAAAGATCTAGACCAATTCTGGTTCATGGTAAAGGTTGTATGGGAAGCACAAGGAGTCGTGGATGATAATATAAAGAAGGAAACATTATTAAGTGCATTGCAAGATTGTGGACCGACATGGTACATTAAGCATTCAAATGAAAATCCAAATGCAGGGATCGTAGATATCCAAGCTGCACTAAACAAAGAATTTAGCAAGTTAAAATCAAAGACATAGTCGATTATCTTATTTAAAGAAATCACGATGCTTCCAAATGAGACCCTCTGGGAACTAGATCAGAGACTGAAGGGTATGATTTGTGAAGCCAACATGACCTTGATGGATGAGTAGCACCACACATGGTTTTAAGCATCACTAACGTTTCATCTAGGGATGACGATGTCACAACAGAAGCTATCCACTTAGGCCGAATTTTTGGAGATTGTAATGAGACTATACGACACCCCAACGCAAGATCCTAGTTTGGAAGTCCAATAGATCCACATGCGGTTGAAAAACCTATCTCTACAGAAGTAGAGTTTGAAACAAGATAGGATGACTCGCCCAGAAGCACTCGACGAGGTATGGTGTATAAAGTGAAAGGGACAAGGACATGACAAGGGCCATTGTCCAATCTTCACAAATTACTTTGTGAGAGGAGGGCCTATGCCATTGAGACTAGAGGCACAAGCAGGACTAAGCACTGCACCTGCATTATGGTGCCCGATTTGTCAAATAGGAAGGAAGCATGCTACAGATAACTTCCACCTATTACAGAAGTATATGCATATGTCCCAGTGATTGTTTTGTAATTTATGTAGATTAGTAGGCCATGATGAGAGTAAATGGAGAAGTTATGAATTGATGATGGATCAGACTCCTACCTATAGATTTCAGACATAAACATGAGCCCTCGATCAAAGTGCAGGGATGGCAAGCATTAGATTTCAGGGGCACAGACGAGGTTGAGATGGAATGGGACGAAGAAGGGGTTCACGAATAATTGATTTATTACAATTGTGGAGGCCCGGGGCATTATGCTCGTGACTGTACAAATTCGAAGAGAGCATCATGTTTATATTGTACCCTTATTGATCTTGAGAGGGAGGACTACTCCACACTAATAGTAGGGTTGTGCAATAAAGGAACACTCCAACCTCCACCAACTCAGAACTTAGAAATGATGAGGTCTAAGCCAAGCGAAGAGGACCCAATTGTAAACATCGTGCTCTGAAGTGGTATCATGATAGGAGATGATAAGGGCAAGTAGCCCAAAGAAAGTGCTTGGGTTTACAAGGCTCCAACAAAGGAACTAGAGTTCGATTTGGAGTGTGCGAAGGAGACATTCATGGAAGCTAAGAAGAGCTTCACGGAGGCCTCCACTTCAAGTAGTAAAGACAAACTAGAACTGGAGATGTACCCATCAATGCTTACTCCCTTTCTGGAGACATGCACGAAGTTGTTGCATGATAGTAAGGATGTAAATGGACTGCAAGAACTCATCACTAGGTGTTCTACATCAAGAGAACCCCGTGTCGTCCAAAAGCTCGAGAAGCACACAATGAGAACAGGGAGGGAGATGATATTGGCTGCACAAATCAGAGAATATTAAATGGATCAAGTGATTATGGATTTAGGATCAGAAGTGAACTTACTGCCAAAGTAGACATGGGAGCGCATGGGCAGGCCCACGTCCCAATGGTCTCCTATTCAGTTGAGAATGGTGAACCATCAAAAGGTCATACCATTCCGAAGATTGCAGGGAATAATGGTAAATATTGAAGGTGTGAGCGTGCTTGTTGAGCTTGGAGAGATAGAGATTGTTGATGACAACAATCCCTAAACCCCATTACCGGGGATTGATTGGGCCACTGACATGAATGGAGTAATAAATCTAAAGAAGCACAAGATGATTTTTGAGAAAAGGTCACTACGCGTAGTGGTACATTTATACTCTATAGAAGGATCGTGCTACAGAGAGCTAGTGTGCGATGATGAGAGTGACGAAAACCTAGACTGTATCTAAAAAATCGCCACATGGGAGTAGGACTGGGTGAATCGAACAATAGATGGTAGTATTTCATGGGAGCGTGAAAGCTCCCACACATCAAAGTCAGATGAGGAAATAGAATGATGGTAGAAATGGTTACATGAGTTAACCTTGCTCAATTGCAACATGATGGTAAGATCATTGCATTGCGTGACCACAAAGGTGAGGGATCTACCTATGTATGAGGAGCTGATAGCAGTGGATGATTTCCTAAACAAGTTTCGTAGAGAAGTGCCAGAAAAATAGCATTTTGATGCTTTGAAATGAGCACTATAGACTACATCTACAAGGTGGTGGGCAACACACTAGCGGAATGTTAAGGACTGGCGGGGATGTAGAAGGATGATGCACCTATGATTTGGGAATCTACAGATGTGGCTAACAAATGAGTATGAAAGATGGGATGATCCACATGCACACCTGGCATAATGGACTGAGGTCTATAGGGAAGAGCCACAACCTAAATGGGTGCAATTGTTCTATCATACCCTGGATGTCATACCCATGAATTGGTATACTGAGACGGAGCTCTACCATGGCATGAGAAAATGGAATATCTTGCATGAAGGATTCTTGTTAGCATTCACATTTGAAGATCATTGATGGGGTACTGTCGATGATGCACTACAAGTGGTAAAAGAAACTATCTTCAAAATACCCCAAGAGCCAATGGAAGAGCTTCAGCTCGAATGGGAAACCCAGCTTAGCTACGTACTAGAGTGTTACAATGTAAATATTGAGGACGATGATGAGGATCCATGGAAAATTAACATTCCAGAAACTAAAGGTTTTCGTGAGGTTCGAGGACCATTGATTGAAGATCTTGACATCACCGCACCGCTAAAAACAAAGTAGGTAAACATTGGGATGGAGAATAAACCAAATTATGGAATGCTCGGTGACTATTTGGATGATCCCACGATGGATGAGGTCACTGAGTTACACCTTGAGTACCAAGACTTATTCCTGAGCAAGATTAAGGACTTAAAAGGGATCGCGGGTTACTTAGGGATGATGAAGATCACCCTAAAACTCAACACAAAGCTGGTCAAGTAGAGGCCTTACTGCTTGAATCCGAACTATAAGGAAAACGTCCATGTAGAATTGGACAAAATGCTCATAGCCGGACTTATTGAGCTGGTGGGAGAATTTGACTGGCTGAGCCCTATGGTAGTGCAGGAAAAAAGAAGAAGGGTGAAATAAGAATATGCATGGACCTCAGGAAGATGAATGATTCCTATGTACATGACCCATTCTCGACACCGTTCACAGATGAAGTATTGGAAAATGTTGGTAGACAAGAAGCATACTCATTTATAGATGGGTTCTCAGGGTACCACTAGATCAAAATCACATCAGAAGAAAGGACCAAGATGACCATCACAATGGAATTGGGTTTCTTTCAATACACCATTATGTTGTTTGGGTTGAAGAACATGCCAGCCATTTTCTCGCGCATCGTTGTTTCCACATTCAAAGAATACATCCACAAGTTGTTTGAGATCTATCTAAAACTTGCCAATGAAACCATATTGCGCTGAACCTTAAGAAGTGAAAATTCCTTGCTCCCATTGGGAACCTATTAGGACATGTGGTCTGCAAATAGGGGCTAATGGTGGAACCCGTGAAGATTTCTATGAATCTAAATATGGAAGCACCACGAAGTGTTAAATACCTACGCGATACCTTGGGACACACAGGGTACTACAGGAAGTTCATCAAAAGCTATGCCCAAATCATCGCGCCGATGGAACAACCATTTAGAAGAGATGTCACATTCTATTGGAATGATGATTGCATGAAGAGCATGGATCTCCTAAAGGGGAAATTCACCTTTATTCCAATCCTAGTGTTATAGACATATTTGGGCACTGCAACCCCAATCACATATGTCGATAAACCAACGGTTCTTAAACCCCTAAAAGTGTTTTTTCATACCCTAAAGGATCATGGTCAACTGATCGCATCATTTCCCAGAAGTTCCACCTGAAAAATACTCAGAACTGGTAAAAACTGACCCATACAGACTGCTCCTTGGTCAAGGTGTGATGCATCTCACCTATTATACACAAGAGGTGCGATGCATGCTAAAAAGGACTTCTATAGGGTGTGATGGGTGAGAGTCGACAAATGGCAGAGAGATTTTGCTAAGTGGAAACCTAGAGAATCTTTTAGAAACTTCCCATATGACACTTGCCTCTTTGAGTTCACCCAAGGATGAGTAAGAGATCATGAAATCTCCAAGTGGAACCAAGAATTATCAGTGAAATGACACTAATAAAAAACCCAGAAGTTAACTCACCCCCCTACAAATATCTATATATGGATCCCTCATCACATAGATCTAGAGGCTAGAATTTTGTGATTTATAAGGAAGTTGTTAAAATTGGAAACCAGGGCAAAAATTCATATGGGTCATCTTATTCATGGCTGATAATACTTTTATTAGATTCCTCTCATCGAGAGGTGTAGGATTGATATAAATATCATACGATTCCGATAAGTATTCATCGAGATATGAATTTATTTTGATTATGGAATTATTATCAAGCCAACCTACAACTCATGTAGGCTCAGAAGCCCAACAGTTGCATCTATTCAAACACCAACATTGTGTATAAATATAAGAGGACTTTTCCTCATTTGGACTCACTCTTTTCATCACATATTTCTCTCTCTATTACGCAGAAATGAGCCTCTTCTCTACTGCGCAGAAATGGGTCTCTCTCTCACAAATGTGAAGTTGGAAGCTGAAACTGAAGCTACAACTATAGAAGTAAAGATTGGTCTGTGTGGCCTAGAATATCTCCTCATCTGAACTATGCTATAGGTTCATCTAAATATCCCCTGAAAGCTACAACTTTTGGTGGCAGAATGAAGTCAATCCGATGAACGGTTTGCAAGATATCAACTGCCCTAGTTTGAAGCTAGAAACTGTTGAAACTAAAGTTGCAACTGCAGAAGTGAAGATTTACCTACGTGGTCTAGAATATGTCCTCATTTGAACTACCCTATAGGTTCATATGAGCCTCCTCTCAAAGCTGCAACTTTTGGTGGTGGAATGAAGTCAATCCGACGAATGGTTTGCAAGATATCGATTGCCCTAGTTTGAAGCCGGAAACTGCTAAAACTGAAGCTGCAACTACAGGAGTAAAGATTGACTACATGGTCCAAAATATTTCCTCATATGAAATATGCTATAGTTTCATATAAAAATCCTCTGAAAGCCACAACTTTTAGTGGTGGAATGAAGACAATCCGACGAACAGCTTGCAAGATATCGACTGCCCTAGTCTGAAGCCAGAAACCGCTGAAACTGAAGCTGCAACTGCAGAAGTAAAGATTGACCTACGTGGCCTAGAAGATCTCATATGAATTGTGTTGTAGGTTCATCTGAACCTCCTCTAGAAGCTGCAACTTTTGGTGGTGGAATGATGTCAATCTGATGGTTGGTTTGCGAGATATCGTCTGCCCTAGTTTGATAATGAAGCCGCTAATGCTAATGCTACTGATCTAGGGTTTCCTACTGCTGATATGAATCAGATTTATTGTACTATTTCTCTATAATGAATTATTGAAGATAAAAGAAGATTTCATCAAAGGGATTCCCCACATATTGTGGGGTTTGTGCCTGGCTAGCCGCCACATCTTGTGTCTCTTGTCTTGGCTTGTTTTCTGTCGATTGTTTAATGTTCTATCTGCACTTTACTTTATGTACATGTGATTGCTAATCTATGGAATATAATAAGAAAAAGAAGTAAATTGTTATAAGCATAGAACATACCATAACTTAACATGGTATCAGAGCTGAGGTGAAGACAAAGTCTGAGCAAGAGAAAAAACAATCATCGAAGAGAAGATTGGCAAAGCTATCCTAAGAGAACGATGGGGTCCTCAACACTCTTTCTTGCCGAAGACAAGCTCCGTGTGAAACCTGACTATAACGGATGAAATGTGTCTATCAATTTAACCCTGGAGGATCAAGGAGTGTTGGGTTATGTGAAAGGCAATATTGTTGAACCTCCATCAAATGCATTTGCTGCTACATGGAACAAATGGAAAAATGGAGAAGTCAAAACAAAGAAGATCATCTAGGACTCTATCGACAAGCACTTGGTCTCCTACATCTCTGAATTGGACACCTCCAAGGGAATCTACGATAGACTGGATTACCATTCGAATGGTACATGTTCAAGACTACTACTGTAATTCCTGGTTTCAAGGAATTAATGGCTAGATGCATTCAAGAAGAAACAAGGGAAGAAGTGCAAGAAATGCCCATACCTAAAGGTCCTCCTACTGCATTTTCTTCTCATGCTATGAAAATAACTAATTTTGGGACTAAATCTAAAGGAAAGGCTAGACTTAAGGGTGGAAGAAAAGGACGATGTTAGATCTGCAATAAAGCAAGTCACTATGCAAGGGAGTGCCCTAATAGAAAGGACTCACACCGTGATGATGATCAAAATCCCTCTGATGGAAAATCAAAGGAATGACAAATTCAACAACAAAGGTAAGAGGAGAGCTGGAGATCGAGGAAGAGGACAACCATTCAAGAAGGCTAGAAGGTCCAATATGTATTAAATGCACATGACCTCAAAAATAACCTAGTGTCCATCTCAGCAATGGAAGACAAAGGCTACAAGGTAACCTTCAACAATGGCAAGGTATGCATATGGAAAAATAGTGTTAAAGATGCCTTTACTCTTGGGTTTAGTGTTGATTCATTATATCAGGTCGATGGAAGTCTATTAGGTGTCATGTCTTGTGACACAACTCTTTAGTCCGAACTTTGGTATCGGAGGTTTTCCCACCTTCATTACAAAGCTCT
This sequence comes from Pinus taeda, assembly GCA_000404065.3. Lineage (NCBI taxonomy): Eukaryota > Viridiplantae > Streptophyta > Pinopsida > Pinales > Pinaceae > Pinus > Pinus taeda. Next base: position 3,906 of record APFE030493936.1, on the reverse strand, counting down.
ACCCGATGTAAGATAGATGGTAACAAGGATGCCCAAATTCCAAGTAGAGAAAGAAGGTGTATGTCTGAGATGTGCCGAAGGAAAGCTCAAAAGGGGACTGTTCCCCTCAAGCCAAAGCAAGACCTTCGATATATTATAGTTGGTTCACTCTGGCATATCTAAGGCTAGCATTAAGATGGAGACTACTACACCACATACTCCTGAGTAGATTGGTGTGGCGGGAAGGAAGAACTTCACGATTGTGGAAGCTGTTCGAGCCATGCTACATGGTCAAAGACTTCCGAAGTTTCTATGGGCTGAAACTACAAACATTGCCATATATGTTCAAAATCAATGCCCTCATCAAGCATTGGGTTCCAAGACTCCTCAAGGAAAGGTCACGGTAAGAAACCTGATGTTTCTCATTTTAGAATTTTTGGAAACCCTGTATATTTTTATGTGCTGAAAGAGAAAAGAAATAAATTGGGTGCATCTGGAAAGAAGGGAATTTTCGTGGGCTATGTTGAAAATACTAAAGGCTACAGAATCTATGTAGCCGGTCAAAGGGAAGTCGTAATTAGTCATGATGTCACCTTTGACAAAGATATGTCTCTTAGCAAGGTGAACAATCTTCTGACTTTAAGGAGCTCTCAAGAAGCCGACACCAGGGAACCGAAAGAAAAGGATGATGAATCAATGCCTAATGTAGAAGAACCCTTGGATTTGATTGATCCTCCTCCGCATGAGCCTTCCTCTTCTAGGAAGAGGCCTTCATGGTTTAGTGGGCTACTTGATGATGATGAAGGACATGCTACACCCCAAGAAACCTTTCGTGAAAGGAAGAAACCTAATAGGTATTAGGGATAATTGACCATCATGAGCACGATCATACAAAATAAGCCTTCATCATTCTCAGACGACATCAAGGATCAAGTATGGAAGGATGCTATGACCTAAGAATATGAGTCTATCATGAAGAATGATGTCTGGGATGTAGTTCCCAAACCCTAGGACAAGACAGTTGTTACTTCCAATGGCTTTACAAGATAAAGCATGCAACAGAGGGAAGTACAGAAAAGTACAAGGATCATTTCATTTCGTGTGGTTTCTGCCAGAAGGAAGGTATAGACTATGATGTGATATTTGCACTTGTTTCCAGATATATGACCATCTTCTCGATCATAGCCCTTGCCGCTTCACAAGGATGGAACCTAGATTAGATGGATGTCAAGACTATGTTCTTACATGGCTCGATCAAACAAGAGGTCTACATGGAGGAACCTAAAGGATTTGAAATTTATGATCGAAAATCACATGTATGCAGGTTGAAGAAGGCTCTCTATGGGCTGAAGAAAGCACCCCAAGCATGGTATGAGAGGATTGACAGCTACTTGATGAAGCTGGGATTCACCAAGAGTGAAGTCAATCCTAACCTTTACTTTAAGGTTGAAGATGACAAGCCTCTCATACTGGTGCTATATGTGGATGACCTATTTCTAACAGGTGCAAACCCTCTCATTCACAAATGTAAGAGGGAGTTGGCTTTTGAATTTGAAATGAAGGACTAAGGACTTGAAGTATGGTAGAAGCAAAGGGAAATTTTCCTATCTCAAGGAAAGTATGTGCTAAAGATATTGGAAAGATTTGGTATGATGGACTGCAAGCATGTGACTACCTCAAGGATCTTAAATTTTAGAAGTTATATGGTAGTGATGTCGGACCAGATTTGGGAAATGCCTCTGAGTTTTAAAAACTCATTTGGATTGATGTTCTTGGTGAACCTCCATCCGAACATATGTTTTGTAGTTAGCATTGTGAGCTCATATTTCGTTGAGCCTCACTACACTAATGCCAAGAATCTTCTAAGATATCTTCATGGCACAATTAATAATGGATTGAGATACACTACCAGAAATATGAAACTGCATGATTATTCGAATGCTGATTAGGCAGGTAGTGTGGAGGATCACTGGAGCACTTTTTAGTGCTATTTCTCTTTGGATTCTACTGCGATATAATGGATGAGCAGGAAGCAAAAGTCATTTTCCATAAGCACCACTGAGACCAAATACATATCTACGAGTGTGATCTCGTATGAAGCTACCTGGTTGGGGAAGCCCTTCAGTGAGCTGTTTGAACACATACCATTGTGATTCTCTGTAACAACTAGAGGTGGGATTTGATTATTGGGGAATCCTGTATTCTTCGATTGCTCCAGTAGATAGACAACATCTTGGATATATTAAGTCAATGAGCAAGGAGGCTCCATCGCATTAAGATGATGTACAAGTCGATACACCTTGTCAAAGCCCCGAGGAAAGATCTAATCTATGATTTTCCCAAATGACTTGGATTCGGCAAGAAACCCTTGTACAAGGCTCCTGCATGTTACATACATTGAGCTCTGGGAACTCTGAGGGCTTGCGGTTCTTACTGGAACAACATACGACCACAGGGTGACTCACCCTCCCCTGGTGGTGTGCACTCGAACAAGATGATTCACTCTCTTTTGGAACAGGATGATTTGCTCTCTTGTGTAGTAGGATGATTAGTTATCCTCTCAGGCTTGGATTAATGTGTTCTCCATGGTGATTGTAGCAGGATTGATGTGTTCTCCTGTGAAGATTGGATTGATATGTTCTCCATGGCGATTGTAGCAGGATTGATGTGTTCTCCATGGCAGCCTGGATTGATGTGTTCTCCATGGCGATTGTAGCAGGATTGATATGTTCTTCTATGAGGACAGGATTGATTAGTTCTCCTATCGAGGAATCCTACCCATGCAGTCTGGTACTCATGGGAAGTACCTCTCATCTAATCAATGAGCAGGAAAATGAAGTTAGGGACCATAGTAGTACTGATGGACACATCGTTGTATCTACCATACTCCCTACGCTAGGATGAACTCCATTGATTTGGGATCAATGATACTAGTTTGGGACCAGTGGTAGGAGTTGTACCATACTATGACGGTGACTTCGGGTTGGTTGAGACTGGTATGGGACCAGTGGTACATACTCTGAAACTGACTTTGTGTCAGTTCAGTACTGGTCTGGGACCAATGGTACACTCTCTAAGACTGTGATACTAGTCTGGGACTAGTGGTAGGAGTGGTACTTACTATGAAGCTGACTTCAGGTTAGCTGAGACTGTTCTGGGACCAGTGGTATGCACTCTGAGACTGACTTTGAGTCAATGGAGGATGATACTAGTCTAGGACCAGTGGAGTTGCACTCACTATGATGCTCACATCAGGTTAGTTGAGACTGATATGGGACTAGTGGTACATACTCTGAGACTGACTTTGAGTCAGTATGATACATCCTCGATCATTTCTTCTTCTTGATAATGCAGACAAAATTAGAGCAAAACAGAACAGTGCAAGAGCAAAGCAGAATAGAGCAAAAAAATACCAATCAGTACAAGCCAGAACAAGAAAACATGGAACAAGTAGAATACAGTAGAGCAAGGCAAGGGTCAGGCTGTATAGGGCAGTGCATTTGATGGATGAATAGTAACGACTGATAGACAGATTGCAGACTCAGTTCTCCCTAGTTGAGAGGGAGTGTTAAAATTGGCAACCAGGGCCAAACTTCATATGGGTCATCTTATTCATGGCTGATAATATTTTTATTAGATTCCTCTCAACGAGAGTTGTAGGATTGATATAAAGATCATCCGATTCTGATAAGTATTCATGGAGATATGAATTTATTTTGATTATGGAATTATTATCAAGCCGACCTACAACTCATGTAGGCTCAGAAGCCCAACAATCGCATCTATTCAAACACCAAGTATAAATATAAGAGGACTTTTCCTCATTTGGACTCACTCTTTTCATCACATATCTCTCTCTCTATTGCGCAGAAATGAGTCTCTTCTCTACTGCGTAGAAATGGGTCTCTCTCTCACACATGTGAAGCC
>APFE030493919.1:0-21853 GCA_000404065.3 Pinus taeda | reverse complement strand
TATATTCGCATTTCCCCGTTTCCAAAATTTGGGGAGGTCGCGTTTCGGAAACTCGTACGCGTTTCCCCGTTTCGTGCAACTTAGACATAAAGTAAAGTGCAGATAGAACATTAAACGATCGATAGAAAACAAGCCAAGACAAGAGACACAAGATGTGGCGGCTAGCCAGGGACAAACCCCACTACGTGTGGGGAACCCCTTTGAGCAAATCTTCTTTTATCTTCAATAATTCAATAGAGAGAAATAATACAATAAATCTGATTTATATCAGCAGTATCCAACCCTAGATCAGCGGCATCAGCATTAGCGGCTTCTTCATCAAAAGTAGGGTAGTGGATATCTCACAAACCGACCATCGGATCGACTTGATTCCACCACCAAAAGTTGCAGCCTTCAAAGGAAGTTCAGATGAATCTACAACGCAGTTCAGATGAGGATATCTTCTGGTCCACGCAAGTCAAACTTCACTTCTGCAGTTGCAACATCAGTTTTAGCAGCTTCCTTCAAACTAGGGCAATCGATATCTCGCAAACCGTCCGTCGGATCGACTTGATTCCACCACCAAAAGTTGCGGCCTTCAGAGGAGGTTCAGATGAACGTACAACGTGGATCAGAAGAGGAGGTTTGATGGTCCACACTGGTCAAAGTTTGGATCTGCAGTTGCAGCTTCAGTTTCAGCAGCTTCTAGCTTCACATGTGAGAGAGAGAGACCCTTTTCTACGCAGTAGAGAAGAGACTCTTTTCTGTGCAGTAGAGAGAGAGATGTGATGAGATGAGTGAGTGAAAATGAGGAAAAGTCCTCCTGTATTTATACACAACTGTTGATGTTTGAATAGATGCGACTATTGGGCTTCTGAGTGTACATGAGTTGTAGGTCGGCTTGATAATAATTCCATAATCAAAATAAATTCATATCTCCATGAATACTTATCGGAATCGGATGATCTTTAGATCAATCCTACACCTCTCGACGAGAGGAATCTAATGAGCATATTATCAACCATGAATAAGATGACCCACATGAAGTTTGGCCCTAGTTGCCAATTTTAACACTCCCTCTCAACTAGGGAGAACTTCATCTATAATCTGTCTGTCGGTCGCTACTATTCATCCATCAAATGCAGTGCCCTATACAGCCTAACCCTTGCCCTGCTCTTCTCTATTCTGTCTGTTCTGCTTTGTCTTGTTTTGCCCTGTACTGATCTGTATGACTCTACTCTGTTATGCTCTGCTCTGCTTTGTTCTGTTTTGCTCTGCTTTTATCTGAATTATGAAGAAGAAGAAATGATTGAGGATGTATCATACTGACTCAAAGTTAGTCTAAGAGTATGTACCACTGGTCCCAGACTAATCTCAACCAACCCGAAGTCAACGTCATAGTGAGTACAACTCCTACCATTGGTCCCAAACCAGTAACATCTTCGACTGACTCAAAGTCAGTCTTAGAGTGCGTACCATTGGTCCCAGACCAGTAACAACCGACCCGAAGTCAGTGTCATAGAATGTACCATTCCTACCACTGGTCCTAGACTAGTATCATTGATCCCAAATCAATGGAGGTCATCCTAGCGTAGGGAGTACGCTAGATACAATGATCTGTCCATTGGTACTACTATGGTCCCTAATTTCATTTCCCTGTTCATTGATCAAATGAGAGGTACTTCCCATGAGTCCCAGACTACATGGGTAGGATGTCTCGACATGAGAACTTAATCAATCCCGTCCTCACAAGAGAACACATCAATCCTGCTACAATCGCCATGGAGAACACATCAATCCAGGCCGCCATGTAGAACACATCAATCCAGGCCCCACAGGAGAACACGTCAATCCTGCAACAATCGCCATGGAGAACACGTCAATCTTGCAACAATCGCCATGGAGAACACATCAATCCAGGCCTCACAAGAGAACACATCAATCCTACTACAATTGCCATGGAGAACACATCAATCCAGGCCTCACAGGAGAACACATCAATCCTGCTACAATTGCCATGGAGAACACATCAATTCAGGCCTCACAGGAGAACACATCAATCCTGCTACAATCGCCATGGAGAACACATCAATCTAGGCCGTACAGGAGAACTAATCATCTTGCTACACAGGAGAGCGAATCATCCTGTTCCACAAGAGAGCAAATCATTTTGTCCCACAAGAGAGCAAATCATCTTGTTGCAGTGCGCACCTCTAGGGGAGGGTGAGTCACCCTGTGGTCATATGTTGCTCCAGTAAGAACCGCAAGCCCTCAGAGCTCCCAAAGCTTAATGTATGCAACATGTAGGGCCCTTGTACAAGGGTTTCTTGACGACTCCAAGTCATTTGGGAAAGTCACAGATTAGATCTTTCCTCGGGGCTTTGACAAGGTGTATCGAATTGTACATCATCTTAATGCGATGAAGCCTCCTTCCTCATCGACTTACCATATCCCAGATGATGTCTATCAGCTGGAGCAATCGATGAATACGGGATTCCTCAATAATCGAATCTCACCTCTGGTTGTCATATAGGATCACGGTGGTATCCACTGTAAATCCAAACAGCTCACTGAAGAGCTTTTGCAACTAGACTGCCTCACAGGAGGCCATGCTAGCAGCAATATACTCTGCTTCGGCGGTGCTCAAAGCCACCAACTTCTGCTTCCTGCTCATCTAGGATATCGAAGCAGATCCCAAGGTGAAACAACACCCGGAAGTGCTCTTACGGTCCACCACACTGCCTGCCCAATCAACATCAGTATATCCAAGTAGTCTCACACCTCCGACAGTGTATCTTAACCCATTAGTAATTGTGCCATGAAAATATCTCAGGAGATTCTTGGCATCAATCTAGTGAGGCTCAACCAAATATGAGCCCACAATGCTAACTGCAAAACATATGTTCGGACGGAGGTTCACCAAGAACATCAATGCAAATGAGTTTATGAAACTCACAGGCATTTCCGAAAATTGGTTCGACATCACTACCACATAACTTCTAAAATTTAAGATCCTCGAGGTAGTCACAGGGTTGCAGTCCATCATATCGAATCTTTCCAATATCTTTACCACATATTTTCCTTGAGATAGGAAAAACTCCCCTGGCTTCTGCCACACTTCAAGTCCGTGGTTCTTCATTTCAAATTCAAAAGCCAACTCCCTCTTACATTTGTGAATGAGAGGGTATGCCCCTGTTAGAAAGAGGTCATCCACATACAACACTAGTATGAGAGGCTTGTCATCTTCAACCTTAAGGTAAAGGTTAGGATTGGCTTCACTCCTAGTGAAACCCAACTTCATCAAGTAGCTATCGATCCTGTCATACCATGCTCGGGGTGCTTGCTTTAGCCCATAGAGAGCCTTCTTCAACCTGCATACATGAAATTTTCAATCGTAAATCTCAAATCCTTCAGGTTGCTTCACATCGACCTCTTCTTTGATCGAACCGTGCAAGAACGCGGTCTTGACATCCATCTGATGCAGGTTCCATCCTTATGAAGCCGCAAGGGCTATGATCGAGCGAATGGTCGTATATCTTGCAACAAGTGTAAATATCTCATCATAGTCTATACCTTCCTTCTGGGAGAAAACACGAGCAACAAAATGAACCTTATACTTTTCTGTACTTCCATCTGCTGCATGCTTTATCTTGTAAAGCCATTTGGAAGTAACAACTATCTTGTCCTGGGGTCTGGGAACTACTTCCCAGACATCATTCTTCATAATAGACTCATATTCTTCGGCATAGCATCCTTCCATACTTGATGCTTGACGACATCTGAGAATGATGAAGGCTCATTTTGTATGATCATGCTCATGATGGTCAAGTATCCCTGATACCTGTTAGGTTTCTTACTTTCACAGAAGGTTCCTCACGGTGCAGCATATCCTTCAGCATCATCAAGTAGCCCCCTAAGCCATGAAGGCCTCTTCTTAGAAGAGGAAGGCTCAGGTGGATAATTAGGATCCATGGGTTCCTCCACATCAGGCATTGTTACATTATCTACCCATAGAAGCTTCGGAAGTCTCTGGACAACTTCCATAATCATATAGTTCTTCCTTTCTGCCACACCATTCTGCTCAAGAGTATGTGGAGTAGTAGTCTCCCTCTTAATACCAGCCTCAGGTATGCCTGAGTGAACCAACTGTAATATATCGGAGGTCTTGCTTTGACTTGAGGGGAATGGTCCCCTTTTGAGCTTTTCATTCGGCACGTCCCGAACATACACCTTCTTTCTCTACTTGGAATTCGGGCATCTCTGTTACCATCTGTCTTATATCAGGTAGAGTTTTTTAATGAAGGTGGGCAAACCTCCGATGTCAAAGTTCGGACTGAAGAGTTAAGTCACAAGACATGACACCTAGCGGACTTCCATTGACCTGATATAAACAATCAACTCGAAACCCAAGAGTGAAAGCATCTTTAACATTATTTTTCCATATACGTACCTTGCCATCGCTGAAGGTTACCTTGTAGCCTTTGTCTTCCATCACTGAGATGGACACCAAGTTCTTTCGAAGGTCAGGTGCATTTAATACATCCTGGAATTTCTAGCCTTCTTGAATGGTTGTCCTCTTCCTTGATTTCCAGCATTCCTTTTACCTTTGCTATTGACGTTTCCATCCCTTCGATTACCATGAGAGGGATTTTGATCATCGTCACGGTGAGAGTCCTTTTTATCAAGGCATTCCCTTGCATAGTGACCTGCTTTATTGCAAATGTAACATCGTCCTTTTCTTCCACCCTTAGGTCCAGCCTTTCTTTTCAATTTAGACTCGAAATTATTTCTTTTCTTAGCATGAGAAGAAAAGGCAGCAGGAGGACTTTTAGGCAAGAGCATTTCTTGCTCTTCTACCCTTGTTTCTTCTAGAATGCATCTAGCCATTAATTCCTTGAAACTAGGAATTACATGATTGTTCAAAAGAGTAGTCCTGAACACGTACCATTCAGATGGTAATCCTCCAAGAGTTGTGAGTGCCATTTCCCTGTCAGTAATAGCCTCCCCAACAGATAGGAGATTGTTCTTGATCTCGGTGATTCTTAAGAAGTATGTTTGCATACTCTCATCTTTACCCTTCTTGATTTCCTTCAACTTATTTCTACGAAACAAAACTTGATTTGCATCATTAACTTCAAATAAATTTGCCAGTTTATCGTAGATTTCCTTGGAGGTGTTTAGGTCAGAGATGTAGGCCACCAAGTGCTTGTTGATAGAATCCCGAATGATCTTCTTTGTTTTGACTTCTTTGGTTTTCCATTTGCACTTGGCAGCAGCAAATGCATTTGATGGAGGCTCAACAATATTGCCTCTTATATGGTCTAGCACTCCTTGATCTTCTAGGGTTAGATCGATAAACATCTTCCATCTGTTATAGTCAGCTTTCTCACGGAGCTTGTCTTCGGCAGGAAAGAGTGTTGAGGACCCCATAGTTCTTTTAGGATAGCCTTGCCAATCTTCTTGTCGGTGATTGCTCTTGCTCTTACTCGGGCTTTGTCTTCACCTCAACTCTGATACCATGTTAAGTTATGGTATGTTCTATGCTTATTAACAGTTTACTTCTTTTTCTTATTATATTCCACAGATTAGCAATCACATGTACATAAAGTAAAGTGCAGATAGAACTAAACGATCGACAGAAACCAAGCCAAGACAAGAGACACAAGATGTGGCAGCTAGCCAGGGACAAACCCCACAATGTGTGGGGAAACCCTTTGATCAAATCTTCTTTTATCTTCAATAATTCAACAGAGAGAAATTCAGCATTAGCGGCTTCGTCATCAAAACTAGGGCAGTCGATATCTCATAAACCGACCGTCGGATCGACTTGATTCCACCACCAAAAGTTGCAGCCTTTGGAGGAGGTTCAGATGAACCTACAATGTAGTTCAGAATCTGAGGATATCTTCAGGTCCATGCAGATCAAACTTCACTTCTGCAGTTGCAGCTTCAGTTTCAACAACTTCCTTCAAACTAGGGTAATCGATATCTCGCAAACCATCCGTCGGATCGACTTTGATTCCACCACCAAAAGTTGCAGCCTTTAGAGGAGGTTCAGATGAACCTACAGCGCGGATCCGAAGAGTAGGTTTGATGGTCCATGTTGGTCAAAGGTTGGATCTGCAGTTGCAGCTTCAGTTTCAACAGCTTCCGGCTTCACATGTGTGAGAGAGAGACCCTTTTTTGCGCAGTAGAGAAGAGACTCTTTTCTGCGCAGTAGAGAGAGAGATGTGATGAGATGAATGAGTGCAAATGAGGAAAAGTCCTCTTGTATTTATACACAACTATTGATGTTTGAATAGATGCGATTGTTGGGCTTCTGAGCCTACATGAGTTGTAGGTCGGCTTGATAATAATTCCATAATCAAAATAAATTCCTATCTCCATGAATACTTATCGAAATCGGATGATCTTTAGATTAATCCTACACCTCTCGACGAGAGGAATCTAAATGACCATATTATCAACCATGAATAAGATGACCCACATGAAGTTTGGCCCTAGTTGCGAATTTTAACACACTAGCTGCATTTGAGAGAGCTTTCTGCCAAGGGAGTGCATAATTTTTTTGAAGGAAGTTTACTTATTTTGATCCCCATAACTTGTGCCACATGTTGAACAATCATAAGTGTTAAAGAAAAATACTTGAGATTTATTTCTATTATTTTTGTACCTGAGGCTGTGGCGAATAGATCCAAAATATTATTGAAGGTGTGAGCTTCTTGCATTGTTGGAATTCCCAATCCCATGGTATCGTCTACAAACTATTGGTGGGTGAGTGGGAGATCCTCCCCATACAACCAAAGACTTGTTAACCTATTTTTCTATGCCACTGCCTTGAAGGAATGCCTCAGTCCCTCTACTACCAAAATGAAAAGGAATGGAGATAGTAGATCACCTTGTTTGATCCCTTGAGTACAAGAGAAAGGTGGATATGGTGGCTGAGGAAATGAGATTCTAGATCCATTTGATCCATTCCTTTGCAAAACCAAAGGCACTTAGGATACTACATACAAATTCCCAATTTAGCTTGTCTAAAGCTTTAGAAAGGTCTAGTTTGATCATCATTCCAGCTTTCTTTGTGATCTTCCAAGTGTTGGAAATACTGAAAGGCGGGGCGAATCAATATTTCTTAGCAATTAGCACTTTATTAATCTTTTTCAAAGCATTAGTTAATCTTCAGTTATTATTATTATTATTGTTCAGTAAGAGCAGTAAACACCAATGCAAAAATAGAGACAACAGGCACAAGATTTTTAGGTGGAAAACCCCCTCCAGGTCAAAAACCACCAAACACTTTTCTAATAAGTCCTTTAATCTTTAGCCCATATTGAAAAGAAAGCTACATCTTCCTAGAACTCTAGAAAATCATTCTTCTCCAACTCCCACTGGAAGGACGCCCCAATGCCATGGTTTTATCAACATTCTGCTAAAAGGATGCTCCAACATCCAAGTGAGCCACAACTCACCCTAGCACAAGCCTACCACCTTGAAGTGTTTACAGTTCCCAACCCGAAAGTGACTTTATTCACCAACCTCGCACCACCCTACCACCCTAAAGACAAAAATTTGAATACAGAAAGTGTGGACTCCCGTACCAGGGACAATGATCCACGTTACAATGATATTTCAATGATTTTCTCGACTGGCCAATAACGCTAGGAGCTAAACCCCTGCCGCGACAAAACAAGAACCCTTGTCCCAGCTTCAAACCAATGCCATTTTCCCAAGACAAATTTGCCCTCTTCAACTCTAGGCAATGGCACAAACTTTTTACAATTACAATGTTTGACTTCAATTTACAAAAAGACTCTAGGACAAATGTTTTTTTACAATGCTTACAAGACTTGACAACGGCTGTACAGATTATCGTTGATGCTGATGATGAAACTTGCAGTAGAAAGTGGTCAAGAATGATGGACTGCTCTGCCTGTCAGTTGTTGATGTTGCTGCAAGTGATACTGATCCTTAAGGTTCTACTTCTCTTCTGTCACTGCTTGTGATAAATGGCTTGGGATTCTGCTCTTTGATGTTTAGACCTTGATATCACTGCTCTGCCTTCTTGAAGTGAGCTGTTGCTTCAGACATTCACTGCTCAGTGGATGAAGGTATCACTGTATGATGATGTCACTGGATGATACTACTGCTGCTTGCCACTACTTGTAGTTTTTGTTACCTTGCTGCCACAGAGATGATTCTTTCAACAAATTGTTCAAGTCCTCCACCTGCAAAAATCAAATATGCCCATATGAATGCGAAAACAGTACTCAAGAGAAACAATAGAAGGATCCTTGACTTTACAGATGATTCTTTCAGCAAATTGTTCAAGTCCTCCACCTGCAAAAATCAAATATGCCCATATGAATCCAAAATAGTACTTAAGAGAAACAATAGAAGGATCCTTGACTTTACCGTATTTGATTTGATCCAAAAGACCTCTAGCTGCAATATAAATATTCAACCAAACCTATTCCTATACGAATCCTTTGAACCCATGATGAAATACCAAAGTGACAACCTTAAATAGTCTACCTAAACAAAAATACAAGAAACTAACCTGAAATGTGCACTCTTCCACCTGTAATGAGAGAAATACAGTGAGTTTCCAAAAACTAAATAAAACAAAAACACACGACTTACTTTGACTGGATGGTTCTCAACGAAAATCCTTGACCTCCTCTACCTGCGATAGCACAAATGATATAAAAGGTACACACGTGATTTTACCTTGACATAGTACTTGAAGGACTGAAACTTCAGATATTAGTCACCATAGGTCCGAGCTCAAAGGGCACAGGAGGACGAGCTTAAAAGTTGTTTTGGATCCTAAATGAACAGGTCAGAGACCTTAACCAAACCTGAACGATAGTCCTGAACCTTCGCTACCCTAAAACAGTCCTCAAAATACATAGACATACCTGAAACTAAGCCCTAACTAGACCGGTCCTAGATCTAAAAGGATGCCCAGCCCTTCGCTGTCCTGAGACCTGCTCCAAGCAATTTCAAAATTTACTAAAGAAAAACCTAAAGTTTTCTTGAGACTTTGCTGTCCTTGAGACTGATATTTTGTTCTGAAACAGGTCCTGAAGATTATCAAGAATGACACTTAGAAACTTCGCTCCAAAGCCCTGTAATAAACCTTCCACAAAATAGTCCTAAGACACCAAATGACAGCTAAACCCTCTCTTCTGGATGCCTGCGTTGTGCCTCAGGATAGGCCGAAAAATTCAGATGCAAAGTGTTTTTTTTTTAAACTTACTCATATGTTCAGGCTCTATCATGTAGGTATAATGAGTCTCCTTTTACAGGCCTAGAAGGGGCTCCTAAAAAGTGACCGTTGGAGAGATAAAGTTATTTAAATTCCAAACAATATATGCCTTGTGTTTTAAGTGAGAAGGACCGCTGGCTCTTTTGGAATTTTTCAACCTTAATTATGCTGAGACCTTTTGATTTTTTTAGCCATTAAGGGTTCCTTAGTAAACCGTTGGAGAAAAGAATAATCCCTTAAAATAATGTTAATTCATTTGATAAGTAAAAATAATTTATCAAAATAATATAATTTTATTAATATTAATTAAATAATAATAACTAACCCTTAATATTGTGTTAAGGATTTTTCTAGAGATATTTTCAATTCTACTTAGAAATGTGAAATCAATGATTGAGTTAGTGCACATGGTCGTACCTGGTTGTGAAGTCAATGATTGATTTATCGTCTTCAATTTTTGAAGTTATGTACTTATACGTGGTGAGATTACGGTGATAAACAATGTCATATATTGACAACCGCAGGAGGACCTGTCATGAGGTGTCATGTCACTACCTCGGAGTTTTAGCCTACAAAAACTAGGTCTTCAATTTCAAACTCAATTTTCTCTCAAACTAGAGGGAACCATGGGGTGTACCATATATCAACAGAAACATCTTGTCAAGGAGAATCTATCTAGAATTATCCCGACACGAGATTCCATGAATTGCCATGTCAAATTTGCCGACAAAGATCGGGGTAGCTTCAGGTGCTGCTTGGTTTGACATCAATGACAACCCCACCTATCAACACCAAGAATGAATAGCTTCATGTGCAACCATGATGCCATCCAAAATTTGTCTCCCCTCTACAAATCCCATTTGCTGTTTCGCCTCTACAAATCCTATCTGCGGCGGAGAGATGATCTTAGGAAGGAACGACTTGAGTCTGTAGCAGTGACACATGAATCTCCAATCACTTGCGATTAATCACAAGTCAAACTATGCTCTTCCCTCAAACGATCTGATTCAACTCAGGGCGAGTCAAACTTGCGTTGACTGAGTTTGACTTGTGGTCAACCCGAGTTTGGCTTGCGACTCACCGATTAATTGCGATTTAGGTGATTGAGGCAATTTTAAACCATCAACTCGGCGAGTACGGGTTTTAACTTTTAGGGATCCCGCATTTTTTGTTGTGTGGTTTAGTTACGTTAAAAATTATATGTTGGTCTATAACTTACTTCTCACTTCTCAGGCCCGCAACTCATACATCAAGAAGGTAATAGAATTGTAGTGTAATAGAGGCATAGTGTGCAGTGTGCTCCAGTGTAGCTTCAGCGTGTGCTATGTCAGAGATTTCAGTAGCAAACCATTATCATATCATTTCAGCAACAATCAAGAGATTTCAGTTACTGCATTTTTACTGATTCTTATGTAGTATTTTATAAACTTTTAGAAGCAGATGCGTCTGGTTCTATGTAGTCACTGGTAAGGAATTAGGACTTAGTACTTTGGATCATGTTTGGACTCATAACATAAATGAGATACTTATTTATTCATGATATTTGGGACATCTATTGATATTATGCATTGTTTGGAGTCTGGACATGGCTTTGTTGAATATCAATGAACAATGTTTTTATTAAATTCAATATGTATATATCTTTATTTATTGAATTCACCGATTTTTTTCCTGATTTTTTCCCGATCCGATTAAAACTCTTCGCTATTTTGCCTCGCCGATTCCGAGTCTGGTAACATTGGTCTGTAGGCTATTATCTTGGTAATGACTTTGTAAATTACATTACAAAAGGCGATGGGTCTGTAGCCATTGGATCCTCCACCTTTTCTTTCTTGGGAACCATTGTTAGGAAGGTGGTGTCCAAGGCTCTAAAAATAGATCAGGACTGTCTAGATTCCTCAACAGCTTGCCATACGCCATTCCCAATTATTGGCAAGCAAGATTGGAAAAATTCCACTCTGAAACCATCTGGCCCTAGAGCTTTATTATGAGTCATTGCCTTGACTGTAGTTTCCACCTCCTCATAGGATATCTTCCTGAGCAAATCTTCATTCTGTTCAGCAGTGATCATCTGTGGAATGTACCTAGTTATATGTTGGATTGCCCTCGTTCTATCAACTATGGGTTCAAAAAGAATACTATGAAAAAACTAGGACAATTCCTGTGATATCTCCTGATGGGTTTCCAATTTCCACCCTTCAGAATGTCGAAATCTTCATTCTATTCAGCAGTGATCATCTGTGGAATATACCTAGTTATATGTTGGTTTGCCCTCGTTCTATCAACTATAGGTTCAGAAAGATTACTATGAAAAAACTAGGACAATTCCTGTGATATCTCCTAATAGTTTTCTAATTTCCACCCTTCAGAATCTCTATTTAATAAAGTGTTGCTACTAATCTATAACAAATATTAATCTAAATTGGACATTACAGAAATTATAAAACTATCATCTACATCAAAACAAAATCTCATAAAATTGATTTATTTCATCATAATTTGGACGTTTCTGTAAGAGTCCTCCTTGTAGAAGGGAGAAATAACTCTCTTTTATACATGGGCTTGCTTGGAAATTGAAACAAGACATATTAAATGCAGATTCACAAATTTCTCATCTGGTTATAAACATTTGGTAATAATCAACAACTAAAAGTTAGCTCATAAGTAACTCCAAGATCTTTGCTAACAACTCAAAACTAATCTTATCAAGAGTTCCAAGATTCTTTCTATATCCAAGATGATTGATTGATGATCCCAAATCCATTGCACAACTCTGGTGGTTGAAAAGATTTGAATCAGACTTTACGGATTTGCGACAAGAGCAAATTACTACAGCTTTAGTAAATTGTTGATACTTCTCAAAATATGATCTTGGTTCTTGAGTTTTTTTCGTGGAATTGTTTATTTCAACCTAATAATATCTCATGCCAAAATTCTCAAAGACCTAGTTCATGGATCTTCTAACATGGATCTGTTACAACTTACATCGTACAACTGATCCTGTAAGAATCAGCAAACTTATCCATTTTTCAAAGATAAATGAAAATATATTATTTTTCTAATGTTTAATGATAAATTCATGAAATACTAAAATAAATTCCAGGTAAAACAGCTTAAGCCTAATCTCACATATAAGCATTAAAATGGACTAATACAAGGTTATGGGTGAGCAAAATGGGATTAAAAATGAGGGGAAAAGGATGTCAAAAGATGGTAATTTTGCAATACAACAGGCACCTGGAAAAGCTTGCAATATATCACCATATTTATAACACAGGTAGCCTAGAGTAAATAATAAATATTGAACATGACAGTTAGAGAGTTAAAATAGTTAATTGACTTTTGGTGTTTTGTCTCCCATTAGACTCTTGGTCTTCCAACTCTCCTATGGGATGTAAGATGTATTAGAATCATATTTATCATTTTTATGAATAGTGAACTGAAGTCACCTTTTTCTCTCTTATGCAACTGTGTATTTTTCTCTATCATTTTTGCTTGTCTAAATTTGATAGAATTTTCAAGTAAATTCCCACCTACAGTTGAGAGAATCAGAAGAATTGAAAAGTGATTTGCTATCCGATTTCAATGCTAGAATTGATGTATTTTGAAAGATGTAGACTCCATGATCCTTGGGCTAAAGGCCCATACATTAGCCTTCCTAGCTTTCATTGGATGGGGGTCTTGATGTAACTCTCATGTATTCCTGTTGCATTCCTTCTGTCCATCTGTTGTAACTCTGGTATTTATTGGAAGTAATATAGGTTGTATTATCTAAAACGATATTGTAGAGTTCACTGACATGGCTTCTACTTTTGTTTTACAGGCAACAATTATTGAGGAGATGCAAAAGGAGCTGCAGGAAAGGCCAACAGCTAAGCAAGTGGAAGACCTTCGTAAGCAAGTTAAAATATTACAGGTTGTATAAGCATTTCTTTATTGATCTTAATCTTTGTGTAAAGATTTCTCTATCCATTCAAGCATATGAAGACAAAACTATGCTTTATAAGTACAAAGTTTACAAACCAGCTGCTTTACTGAAGAAGAATCATCAAAATTTGCTCATTGTTTGATGATTCAAGTGTGTCGTTGTCAATTTTATTACAGAGAGAACTTTGCAGTGCACTTTGTTCTGCTTACTGGACCTAAGGAAAATGCTTATCATGCAAATCTCTTGCTGCTTGCAAATGAAGCTTACGGTCATTTGTTTGAAAAAATATAATGGCTGTGGATTTAAGATGGAATATTTCCTAGACTATTGAGAAATGGATAGGAAGATAACGAAAATATCAAAACCATTTAAATCTGGTCGACAATGTAAACATGTAAATTGAAATATTTATGTCTTCCAGCGGGATGGACAATGATTTGACCATTGTATATCTCTGTGGTGCATCATAGGTCTTCCGGGAACCAAATAACCAATATATATATATATATATATATATATATAATGACTCAGAGGAACCCAGCAGCTCACATGACACGTAACTACTAGTAAACCTCTGGGGGTCTACAGCCTGTCCTCTCCATAAACCGGTTTGTAAACAGGGGGATTTGAACCTGGGTCTCTCGAGTTTCAATGATTTCACATATCTCAGAATACCAATTGCGCTGAGCCCCCGGGACTTCCGAGAACCAATATTATCTTTATGATGTAAATTAAATGATTGAGGAATTGTTTCAATAATTTGATTAAAATTATTTTATAACAAAGTTATGATTGAAGTTAAGATCTTAGAATCTAAAATATGTGCTTCCTCAGAAAGCCTTTAATAAAGGATGTAGATCTTATTCTTATTCTATCAATATATTTGTACTCGATTGCCTTTTTATTTCAGTTTAAGATCTTTATAGTTTTTTGATGCACAGGCTGTGGGTTATAATTCTATTGAGGCTGAAGATTGGGAGGTGGCTACTAGGGGCGAGGACATGACCAAATTAGAGACATTGTTACTTGACAAAAATAGGAAAATGGAACATGAGCTAACTCAATTGAAGGTATACTGGTACTCAGATTGGAAGTAGAATGCTATAGAATATTCTTGTCTGCAGGAATACAGTCAAATACCTCGCTTTCCTGTGTTGCAGTTCTTGAGAAAGTTGAAGGATTTTACATTGTTGACCTGAAATTACTGTTATAATGCATTCAGTTTTAATTTTCCTTCTGACACAATCATGCTCAAAATGTTTTCTATTTAAGATCAAACTTTCTGAAAAGACAAGCACAGCTGAGGCTTCTGAAGCTAGAGTGAAGGAGCTTGGTATGAAGGTGGATGAACAACAGAAATTAATTTCAAAGCTGGAAGAAGACATATTAAAGGCCAGTTAGTATTACCTTTATCATTTGCATTGAGTGATATCATATCTGCTCATGATTGTGGTACTTTTTAAGGTATTATTGGTTGATTTTTGTTTGTCTGAAATGCAGGGATATAGCTCAGTGGATCGACGAGTGACAAAAGCAGATGATTGGGACTTGCCAGAACTTGGAATTGCTGAAATCCTTGAGGTAATCATTCTTAAATTTCCCTAACTCCAGCTATTGGCAAATTATTACCTAGTAATTTCCTTGTGGTTAAATAAATTAAATATTGGATTACTGAATAAAATGCACAGCTGAACTTTTAACAAGTAGTAAAAGATAAATCAGCAGAAGCGAAAATTAACCAATCTCATACATATATGCACATAATTTTTTTCCCCTCAAATTTGCTCTCCATTAACTTCAGTCTTACAGCATACAGGGGTTTTCCCTGGTTTTTTCCCTGGTCAGTGTCTGTAACTGTATGGCTCCTGCCCGCAGTCTATCCTTCTTTGCCTGTGCACATGTGACAGTGTGGCCTGTACGACCCCTGCCCCTGGTCTATCCTTCTCTGACTGCGCATGTATGACAGTCTTCCGTTTATACAGTGTCTGCCTAGTGCCAGCAACATGTGTGGCATCTACAGACTCTGCTGCACTGCCTGTGACTTCTGCAGACCTGCCTGAGCCTCTTCCTATCCATTTCTGCACACATGTGAAGTTATTGGCTGCTATACAGCTTCTGCTTGCTAGAGCTACACTGAATGGACTCAGATCTGCTGCAGATCACTTCAAAATCTGTCCTTTGATCTTGCTGGCTGCTAGATCATTCTCTCTTGTTGTCCCTTTCTCTTTTCCTCTTAAAATTGCACCCTTGGATGAATGCCCCTTTCCATCCAATCATTGAGATCCTCAGTATTTCATTTTATTGTTCTCACTTGATGTGTCTTCTCCGTTCACCCAGCCTTGCTTTTCTGAGTTTGAGTTATTGACCAAATCTACAACCTTAATCTCCAAAGTGATTGATGGTTGAGATTAGATCTGAACTTCATTTGAGATCAATGGTTGAGATTCATCTAATTTACTGATTTAGTGATGCAAATAACCTTTGCATTTCATTAGATTAATTCACTTTTTCTTATAAAATACAATTACTTTCATAAAACCTTTAATTAAAGTAAAATGCTAAGATCAAATGTCCTTGGATAACTTCCACACATCTAGACACTGAGACCTGTGCTTAAGTACCTGTCCAATGCTACTATCATCAACATTCATTGCAACCCAATCTTGGAAGTTTTGCCCTTGCCAGATTTATTTGCAGGTCTCTGCTCTTGTTTTTTATTTCTTTTCTCCTTTTCCAAATATTGGAAGATATATGTTTCAAGGCTATGAAACCATGTAATTCCTTAACAAAATGTTGTGTTTTAATCTGGTGTTTTAAATTTTTCTTGTGTTTCTGTTTTGTGTGTGAACATGTTCTAGCACACATGCATGGTTTCCCCTGGATTCCATCTATATAAACCAGTGTTGCGAACATCTTGATAACATCCCAATTTTATCTTGAAATCACAATTTTTTGGCCTAGCCGATGTTTGCCGATTTTTACTGATATTTTCCCGATTTTTACAATTTTTTGGTTTTCCGAATCCTTGCCGATTTTATCCCGATGCCGATATAAACCTGTTTGTTCAAATCAGGGTTGTGGGGGAACCCCCCTTGTTAGAAATCAAGGGCAGATTGTAGACAGGATTTTATTAATTGATTTCTTTGTTACCTTGAGACTTTCTTATGATATTATATTAATTCGTCATTATCATTATCATGTTTTGTTCATCATAAAGATAAATGCCAAATAAGAAGATTACAATGCAGACAATAAAATACACCAGAGATAGGCTCCACGCCAAGGTAAAACCCCTTAACAGGGGAAAACCAGATAAGTCTTTTCTTAAAGAATCAATTCAAGGAGACTTCCAAGACCACAGGCCCTAGACAACACACGAAAATCAGGCCAGCCACCCAAGATGATGTAAGAATTGCTGTTTCTTCTAGCAAAGATTCGGTTCTGATCTTTGTTAAAATTGGCAACTTGGGCCAAATTCCACTTTGGTCAGTTCCTTTGGGAAATATAATTGCAGCATTGAATTCCTCTTTTTGAGAGGACCAAAATCGACCTAAAGATTGTCAAATTTGGATAAGTAGAAGTGGGTTTTTGAATTTATTCTGTCACTCAAATATTACCAAGGTCGGCCTTATCTCTATGTCGGATTAACAAATCCAATAGTCACGTCTCGACACCTATAAAATTGTATATATAGAAGAGTCCTCCATCATCATTTAATCATCAAGGAGGCAACAAATGTCATTTGATCTTGGCCGTAGAAAGGAGTTTCTCCTGCAAGGGTTTGAAGATTGTGATTGGGTTCTGTTTTAGGGTGATTGAGGGCCGCAGGCATCCAGCTGTAAGGCCGAGCAGAAGAAGGCGTGTTTAAGGGCTTCTTTGGAGAGGGTTCTTACTCAGTTCGATGGGCCGCAGGTTCTATCCTATTGCAGGGTCCGAATCCCTTGTTCGGAGCAGCCTAAAAGGAGTTGCAGGTCTGTCCCTGTCATTGCAGAAAAGAACGAACCTTAAACTTCTGTCTTGAGGTTATTATGAGGCCTCATTTTAGGTTGGAAGGCCACTGCCTATTTGGCAGAATGCTGGTTCAGGAAATAAGCCATAGATTTGCCCAATGGACTTAATTTGACCAGCGATTGGTCCAGCAAAAGGAAGTACCATGCCTAACTTGAAGAGCCGCAGTTGTATGAAGACAATTTTGAGTTGTCAAGTAAAAATGCAGTGAGCCCTAACCTACAGAAGTTTGACTTCAGTTTCAGAGGGCAAATTGGTTTGTTTCAGAATTGCATTTTTGGGCCATTCATTCATCATCAATTTGACAGTCAATGTACTCTCTCTGTGTTGAACATTTGATATTAATAATAAGAAGAATTGATCAAGGGTTTTCCCCATCTTGGGGTTTTTCCTTGGCTTGAGCCATATTTTGTGTTCTCTTGTCTTGGCTTGTCTTCTGCACCTTTTGTCTATGTTCTTTCTTCAGTTACTATCATGATAATAATGTCTTATGTGATGGCCATTGGAAAATTGGGCTAATTTGGATCCCTGAAGTAACTATCCTATGCAAAAAACATGCTAACTAAAAATTAACAATCTTCCACAAAAACTCGGCTGCCAAAGAAAGATAGTCCAAGACCAAAATCAAAGAGAGATATTTCGCTGCATTCTTTCCAGACTTTCACACTTCTTATCTTTCCTCAGATTGTTCCAGAAGATCGATGCTCAAGTGTGTTCTTGTGGAGGACGAATGCTCCTCTTTTTATAGTCTTTCTTGTGGGTGCATGGGTCTCATTTAGGCCGACATTAGGGGCTGGACGACCTGACTCTTGGTAGCTTCTAGATAATTCTTTACATCAATAATAATTTTCTTTTCTTGATACATGAGCCCTTAAAGAGTCTTTTCATCATGAATTTGACTTGACTCAAGACTCAACTCCTAGAGCACTCAATGGGTGCCTTAACCTAGGACAAATAATCATGGGCAAGAAACCCATTTACAAATAAATAATTTTCTTTCTCCTTTTTCTTTTGAGTGCATTAATTACACCAAGTCATGATACAAATACAATTATGAAGATCGAAACTAGTTACAAATTTCAACACTCCCTCTTAACTAGGGAGTTGTTCATAATTGACTACAGGTACAAGGACAATACTTTCATTAAAAAGTTCTCATAAGAAGAATCCGATTGGTAATCCATATGTTTAGCATCATACCAACTAGCATTGTTAGATAGCAAGGCCGTGACTAACAACTCTATCTCTCCACAAGATCAAAATACAATTCTGGCGAGACCAATGACTGATAGAGATCATCATCCTTGTCTCTCAAGGCCCATACTCCACTCCGGTGTTCACAGGGTATGTCCTTCCAAGACTATTCTTATCTTGGATTCCTAGTCTTCAAAGAATATCTGTCCTCTATGACTACTCTTATCTTGGATGCCCTACAACATCCTCAAAGAGTATTGGATGCTAGATGCTTACCCAATCCTCTATTCTTTCTTTCCAAAATGAAGACAAGAATGATGTGTTTATCTCTCCCTCTCAACTAGGGAGGATATACCCATTCTTGTAAAAGGAATGTACCCAAACTCCCTCTTATTCAGGGACTTTCCCAAGCTCCCTCTTAACCAGGGACTTGCTTCTAAGCTCCCTCCTAACTAGGGGCTTGTTTCTAACAACAACTTTCTTCTTTAGTGGAGATCTGGGACTTTTAGTTGCTTGTTGAGCTCCTCCTTTTGATGTCATAAGTTTTATCTTCATTGCTATGGAGCCTTCCTCTTGTAGGGCATCGACCATCCATCACTTTCCTCAAGTCATTCGTGTCATCCTTCCCCTTATCAGAAAGTGCTTTTGTAGTCCACATCTGGCTTTCTTTCATACAATTACCTCTTCCACATCATGATACCTTTAGGATCTTCCATCCCACCACATGAGTGCTAGTTGTAGGTAACATCCACAACTCTTTTTTCGATAGCCCTGCATTAACCCATCCAGATGTTATTCAAAAACCAAAAATGAACATCAAATCAAAATTACCTTTTGTGATGGCCTTTCATGATGACATTTGCTGCTAGAGACATCAACATCTTGCATATTTATAAACACATCTCCAAGACTTTCAATGTTAAGGGTCTTCGTCTTTTTTAGGATTTATCAAGGTCTTCATAGTTCATACCTCTCCCATGGAGATGTCATATCAGATTCATTGGATGTTGATCCCTTGTGACCTTAGTTGCAACTTTCGCAATCTCTTCTTTCTTTCTTCACATGTTGCTCCTCAGAAAGATCCATCTGTAGTTCCTTCGTCTTTGTCAACCACCTCATATTCCATATGAGGACATATTATGTTGATTTCATCTTGTCAATATGTGAACCATGCCTTCATGCGTCTTGCCAACGAAAGAGACCCCTTTTCTTCGATCATGCTCATGAGGTAGTTCATTCATCCATGTTATTTGCAACTGTATGATGACGTGACTCAAAAATTAAAATACATGCGTACATACCTCATTTCTTTTTTTTGGTCATCTAGACTTCCTTCAACAATTTCTTTGATTGAAAGTACTTCAACCATCTTGACATGCTGTACTCCTTTGTCATCATACCATTATCCCTTGAATCCCATACAAGATGGAATTCTTAATGAGACACTTGTGTAAGATAAAAACTAGCGTGCAAGCGAATTGCGTAGATTCTATAAGTGTAATAAGTAATTGTATTATTGTATAAAATCTGAATGCTATACAGTGCCTTCATGGCAGTTTGCTTATATAGGCAGTCACTGGCCACAAAGGCTAAATAGTCACGTCTTTTGACTATGTGCCTCTTCATAAATGATAATGTTTTAATAATTACATAATTAGTTATTTAATTAATTACTATTTTAATATTATTTATGTAATTAATATTTTTATGAATATTTTATTCATAACATTGCCACCCCCTTTAGAGATGCTTTGTCCTCAAAGCATAACATAAGGGTTTCTCTAGGAATGGCATCTTTTATTTTGACTTGTTTGTGTTTTCTGAGTTGGAGAAATCCTCATGTGTATTTGCACCTTCCTTGAAGTTAGAAGCATTAACACCATATAAGTTATAATGTCGTCCTTGCTAGTTAAACTCCATGCATTGTTCTTCAAGGTTTGTAGTATAGCTCCCTAATTCTATTAACCATTCTACACCTAACACTATATCCATTTCTTTGAGTGGTAAGGCAAATAAATCTGTTTGTAGCTCTAGTTCTTGTATCTGGATTGAAACTTTATGACATTCTCCTAGCTCTTTGAACTTTTGCCCAGTAGTGACAAACATGGTCAGGTCCTTGATTGGGCATATAAAAAGATCAAGCTATTTAACAAGATCAATGTTTATACAATTGTGCGTGTTGCTAGAATCTATAAGTATATTGACATTTCTGCCCCTTATGAGCTCTTTAAACTTCAGGGTTTTAGGGTGTAATCTCCTTTTCATAATTCTTGTTAGAGTATTAAGCTTAATGTATTTTTGTCTTGGAGATTGGTTTCTTTGCTTCCAAAGGTGTGATGGAACGTATTTTGCAGTGACTTGTTGTTTTTGACTTTTTGAAGAATTTCTTCCTTCACGTGGATTTTGTTGGACACATGAGATTGTGGCTAATGATGGTTCCTCAGATTCTGAATCTTCATTATGTGTCACAACGATTTCTTCATCACGCTCTTGTGCTTCAACTTGCTTCCCATCTTACTTTTTTATAGTAGCGCAAGGATGTGTCTTCACATTGATGTCTCGGCATACAGTTTTCTCCACACTTGCCGCAATTATTTTTCTTTTTTATCCCTTTTTCTGACTCATTACTTGAAGTGTCTAATTCCTTCTCAACTTCATATGTATATAACTTCTTGTTAAGGCATCTGTCTATTGAAGTCCATTCGTCTCTACAATACCGACATTTGTTTGACACCTTTTTACTTGTGTATTGTTGTTGTTCTTCGTCCTCCTTGAATGATGACATTTTGAACTTATGTTTTTAGTAAATAATTTTTGCAGCACATCTGGCTTCTTCAATAGTTTTGGGCTTGTCCAACTTCAACACTGCACGAATATACTCCTTAACTCCACATCTATACATTTTAGTCAGTTATTCATTAGTAAGTACTATTTTAATTTGAGAGGGGACGGGATGGTGTTTGAAGCGGGCAACAAAAATTGTAGCAAGAAACAATCTGGGTGCCAACAATCGGGAATGGTAGTAGGAGGTGGTTGTTGGTTGGGGATATGAAGGGGAGCGGAGATAACAAAGACGATAACAGGGAAAACCAGGGTGTAAGGATGGATGGATGGCGATGTCGAGATGCAGAACAATAACTTTATGTAATGGCCCACCTACAATGTGGATATTAGCATGCGTACAAAGCATTCATATGATAGCTACATCTGCATGAACCGCATGTATTGCACTAGTGCACATACTGGGTAATACTGGAAAATGCCCAAATTAGGGTAATGAATTGATTATCGAAATAAATTCCTATCTCACCGGAATATAATAAATATATCAAGTTAGGTACTTGATATGTATACCACCCTTATATACCAAAGGAAAATATAATTTAATTTACAAATTATATTGGAGCGAAATAAATAAAATAATAATGTAATTTAATTAATTTAATTCACCTTATTTATAATTTTAATTAAATTAC